>VZTL01070329.1:57692-73901 GCA_013400535.1 Scopus umbretta
TGATAATAATAATAATAATAATAATAATAATAATAATAATAATAATAATAATAATAATAATAATAATAATAATAATAATAATCCAAAGGAACATAATGCTCAATACCACCTCAGGAGTGAATGGCTCAGTCCTGCAGGGTCACACACAGCTCCAAGGGCACCGTGGTACATCGGCATTTCACAAACAGATCAAGTCACCCTCCCACACCTCATTTGCCACGTGGACAAATGAGACACTGGAGTGATTCTGGGGAGAGGAGGAGAGGTCACAACCCCCTTCACAACACGGGACATGCTGTAGTATGCTTGAACCAATGAGGACAGCATGGTTTTGTACAGGAATTTGTGTCAGAGCAGTTGGCTTCTGTTCCTGGACAACAGCAACCTCTTAAGGGGGGAAAACCAGACGTAGTTAGAGACATGCATTCCTGAAATGATGTTTTGGAGTTACTGTACCTGTGCCACACCTGTGACAGTTAAAGCTACCCCCTCCGCCGTCTCTACGTCCTCACACCTGGGCTGTAACGTCATTATCTCTAGGGAAATCCTGCCAAAAAACGTAAAATATTTGCACGTTTCCAGGTAACACACACTCAGCTCTTCCCCTTGCGTCTCCTGCCCCGGGCTACCTGCCGCACTCATCACAGGTAATGCAAGACAGGCGCAGTATGCAGCCAGGGGACTGCATCTGTGACCAGAAACAGACAAGTCACTTTGGCCAAGAAATCGGTTTTCAGATAACGCTTCAAGGCAATTTATCAGCAAAGAAAGGCTGGGAGCCAGACTGGAAGCCATACTGTGACCCTTTCCGTTCTGCTGGCCTAGCAAGGTGGCCAGAAGCTAGCAGCTTTGGGACCCCAAAGGGCCATCCGTCAGAGGCTCGCTGTGCCACGCTGCCCAACGCCGGGGCAGCACGTGCTCTTGCTGGCTGGTGTCACTGGTTTAAAAGCACAGCATGGACCTGGGATGCTCCTGCCCACTCCACGCTGCCACCCCCGCAGGAGCCCTGGTGCTTGGCAAAACCTGGCGCTGATGCTGCAAGAAGCAGCCCTGCCTTTGCCCCCGCTGGGTTAGCATTAACACGGACCCACCCCCTGATCTGGNAAGAAAAATGTTTGCCTCAAAAGTACTTCTGCAAGATTAAGGTAACCTCTGCCACGCATGTCCTCAACTGCCTCAAGCCTGCTTTCTGCATGGTAATTCCTTGCATCTCACAACTAAACTAAACCTTTAAAATTAATGTACCGTGAAAAAAATGAACAGTGAGAAGAGAGAATAACATGAATGAGATGAATTGGGAGCTGCATTTTTAAATCAAGGCAGCTGGTGATCCAGCTTTCTGCTACCACGTGCTGCCCACCCTAGACCATTTTGCAGGCAATGGAAGGATGTCCCAAAACTAGGTCAAAAAGGAATGCTGGCTTCAGAGAAATACCTTTTCCAAATACAGAAGGAAAAGCCTACAGATTTATGAAAGGTGTGTGAGGGGAGACACGGGTGCATGCATTTTGCCAACCATGCAAAGACGACTGTGGTTATGTGACACGTTAGCAGCTGAACGGATATAAAGAACTGAAAAACTGAAAACAAGGATGCTGGTTCACACCAATTAGAGCCAGGATGAGCCCAAGATGCCGGCTCCCGTGCTGATGCTCTTGCACGTAGCCACATTCCCCAACAGCAGCAGGGTGATGGATTATCTGCTGTTGAGCCACAGTCGTGCCCAGCCCTTCTGCCATGTGTGACAATCCAGAAACCGCTCCCGGCTGAATTCATATCGTCAGTGATGCACAGACACAGCACGCAGCTCCTCTTCAGCATCAGTTCAGAGCAAACCAATGAACCTAGGTAGGAATCTGCTGCTCTGGAAAGCACTGGGTGAAATCTGTCAAGCATTTGGTCTTAAAACGGCTGCAACAGCCACGGTGCTCTTCCCTGGGGGGGAGCCTTTTGACGCACGTGGGATTTTGGTCACGTCACTGCATCACTCAGCAGCTCCCTTGGCTCCAGGGCTCACCACAGCGAACGTGGCAGTCACCTCTCCTGCAACAACAGACCTGGACATGCCTTGAGCACACGGTGACCACAGCTTTGTGCGCACTCTACGAACCTCTATCTTGGTTTTATACACCCAGAATGAGCTGTCAGGAGCAATTTTCAGTCAAAGTGTCCAGCTGCCTATTCGAGGAGTCACATTCAGTCAAAAGCTAACAGTATTTTCTTCCCAGCATCCTCCCCATGGCAGGACTTGGTCCTGAGGACAGACTCTGTATCAGGGCAGCAGACCTCGGAGTCTAAGAGATGCAGGTGTTTAAGCGTGCCATCACAAGCAGCAAGAGCTGGTTTTCACACACGAAGAAGGCTCGAGAGAATCAAAATGCAATTCAAGCCAGAAATTTTATACACAAATTTTAGCGCCTGGAGGGACCAAGTTCTTTCTTTAAGCTTTAACTCACCATGAAGAATTACAAGGTCCACGTGATAATAATAATAATAAATAATAATAATAATAATAATAATAATAATAATAAAAAGGAACATAATGCTCAATACCACCTCAGGAGTGAATGGCTCAGTCCTGCAGGGTCACACACAGCTCCAAGGGCACCGTGGTACATCGGCATTTCACAAACAGATCAAGTCACCCTCCCACACCTCATTTGCCACGTGGACAAATGAGACACTGGAAGGAGAGGAGTGATTCTGGGGAGAGGAGGAGAGGTCACAACCCCCTTCACAACACGGGACATGCTGTAGTATGCTTGAACCAATGAGGACAGCATGGTTTTGTACAGGAATTTGTGTCAGAGCAGTTGGCTTCTGTTCCTGGACAACAGCAACCTCTTAAGGGGGGAAAACCAGACGTAGTTAGAGACATGCATTCCTGAAATGATGTTTTGGAGTTACTGTACCTGTGCCACACCTGTGACAGTTAAAGCTACCCCCTCCGCCGTCTCTACGTCCTCACACCTGGGCTGTAACGTCATTATCTCTAGGGAAATCCTGCCAAAAAACGTAAAATATTTGCACGTTTCCAGGTAACACACACTCAGCTCTTCCCCTTGCGTCTCCTGCCCCAGGCTACCTGCCGCACTCATCACAGGTAATGCAAGACAGGCGCAGTATGCAGCCAGGGGACTGCATCTGTGACCAGAAACAGACAAGTCACTTTGGCCAAGAAATCGGTTTTCAGATAACGCTTCAAGGCAATTTATCAGCAAAGAAAGGCTGGGAGCCAGACTGGAAGCCATACTGTGACCCTTTCCGTTCTGCTGGCCTAGCAAGGTGGCCAGAAGCTAGCAGCTTTGGGACCCCAAAGGGCCATCCGTCAGAGGCTCGCTGTGCCACGCTGCCCAACGCCGGGGCAGCACGTGCTCTTGCTGGCTGGTGTCACTGGTTTAAAAGCACAGCATGGACCTGGGATGCTCCTGCCCACTCCACGCTGCCACCCCCGCAGGAGCCCTGGTGCTTGGCAAAACCTGGCGCTGATGCTGCAAGAAGCAGCCCTGCCTTTGCCCCCGCTGGGTTAGCATTAACACGGACCCACCCCCTGATCTGGTTCACCTCTCCCTCTGTTTTTCCTGTGTCCCGTGACCCAACGGCAGATAGAAGCGAGTCTCCAGCTCTTTACGGCCATGCCTGCAATAGTATCAGGCACCCAGGAACAGATCCTGCAGCTCCAGAGCTTTCTCAGTCACCCAAGGTGGGCTCGAGGTACTTTGGCCAGACCCAGCAATCTGCAGGTCATGATTTGGTAAAACAAGAGACATACTTGGCCATGGCAGCTTTTGCTGCTGGAAGCAAAGCCTGGCTCTCGTGTCAGCCGTAACAAGTGGGGAAAGTGTTAGGAGTCAGGACACGGAGCCACAGGGCAGAGAGCTTGTGTCAGTGAACATTAGGTCAAACATCTGAACCATGAAGGGGCTGTGCTGGGCTGCTGCGTACACGCCGAGTTACTCCAGGATTGGCTGGAGGTGCCGAAACATATCTCTGCAAGTTCATGCCTGCCTTGGCCGCTGTCCTAATTAAACTGGCACGCAAGCCAGGAGCTGATAAAACAGATCCCTCTGTCCAGGACGCGCGCAGGCATTTTTTGCCATATGCATTCACAGCTTTAATCAGCTAGTGCAGGATTTTAGCCTTCTGAAGACCTAAACTATACATTGAATTTAATTATAATACTGTGCTGCTCCTTAGCTGGCAACTCACAGGGACGTGTGGTAATTACCGTGACACAGGTTCGTAACTGCTCACAGTGCAAATGCTAGTCCTGTATGTTGAAACTCATCCAAGGTCTCTATGCTGTACTTTCAAATGTGACAACATCCAAAATGGCACGGTCTCCATGCGGAGGAAGAAGGCCTGAGCAGAAACCGATATCCAAAACTGCAGAGCCAGGTACAGTTGCAATTTCCCCGCATGTGCAGAGGTTTCCGTTTGAAACGGCACAAAACCAGCCTTCCCACCTGCCCCAAATCCTGTACAGAACCCAATCGGGCCTGCCTGTGGCTCCGCACAAAAGCGGATGCCCTTCTGCTCGCCACCAAACACACAATGGAAACAGTGCTGTCGAGGAAAGGGTTACAGCTGGAGCAAATGTCTGCGTTATCAGAAGAAGCCAGTGCAGCTATGGTGAATTTGGAATTTGCCAAGTATGCATCTGCCCGCATTACCTATAAACTGTGGAGTGCACCCCAGGGCAAGTGCCAGAGAAGGGGAAGGAGAGGAGGGTATTGAAATTTCAACTTCCCCATTAGAAAACCATTAGTTTTTATGTTATACTCCTGCTGCTGCTGCTGCTGTTGCTGCTGCTCAAAACAGAGGGATAAACAGTTAGACACAATGTTAGGAAGCTGGTGCATTATTACCTGTGCAACCCCTGTAACGTACAGTGGGACCCCCTCCGACGTCTCAATATTCTCACAGCGACAGAGGATGGTCATAACCTCCAAAGACAGTCTGAGCAGCGAGGAATAAGGGTAGGACAGCAAATACACAAAGCAGTTATCAGAGAGTTAAGACACTCATCGCAAAGGACAGACGAGATTTTCAGGTTTCGGCTTTTCCCTGTTCAGTTTGCCTTTCTCCCACTGCCCGCTCCCAGGGCTCTGCAACGCTGGGCCAGACCAGCTTCCCCCATCGCGGCAGGAGGTTTACAGCATCCAGCTGCTCCTTTTAATGAGGCTAAACAGGCTGGGGGCTCGTCTCCACCCTGCATCCCATAAGTCACCGCAGATGAAACTGAACCATGTATCCCACCCGGACTGCCACCCTGGAGTCAGATGGAATTCTCTATTGGAGTAATCTTCACACACAGAAAATTCTGTTTTGTAACAATTTAGATGCTTCTATGCCAACATTTAAGAGGGGCCAGAAAAATGAAAATGGCAGGGACTTGGCTACCCACCCCTGGCTATGGCATTGATGAGAGAAGGTGCTTCCAAGTGCTGTCCTGAGAAGCTGAATAATACCATTTGGTTCCCCCAGAGGCATGTAAGACCAAGCTGCCTCTCTCACTGCTTTTATTTCTGACCCTTAAACAGGGACAGGATTTTTTTTTTCTTTTTTTTTTTATTTCCAGCCCTCAAGGTTGCAGCAGGATAAGAGCCCAGCACCCTGCCAGCTCTAACTGTTCCCTTTGTTCCCAGGTTAGTGCTACCTGGCGGGATGCCGCTGACAGCAACACAATTGCTGCTGTCTCTCTTGCTTTCAGCACTGGCAGTTCCAGAAAAGGTGTCCTAATTTTGGAGGAGGAAATCTGCCTCACTCTTCATGTTAAGGCAGCGGGCTCCATCTGTGGCACAGCTTATGGTATTTGGGAAAGGCCCTGTTTTCAAAAGGAGAATTAAGCCCCATATCCCATAGCATGAACTGGGGGCATAGATTTTGAAGTGTAAGATTTGTTTGGGTGCTGGCAATCCTGCCAAGAGCCCTGTTTGCTAAATAATGCACAGACCTCCATCATATGACAGCTCATTCCTGGCAAGCAGTTCTTGGTCTTGGACTCAGCCTTTCCTTAACTTAGTAAGTCAGCCTCCTGGATACATCTGTTATCTCCTGCACACGGCAGGTCAAGGTCCTACATTGTTCCCTGGGCTTCTCACACAACAACAGGAGGAGCAGAAACCATTTGTTCAAATCAACAGTTCTCCCAGCGAGATGCCTCACAACAATTTGGGAGTGAAGCTTGTCTGGATCGCATGTGGTTCTTAAGCATTGAGCCCACAAGCCGGGCCTTTCCTTCGCCTCCCACCTCATAGGAGCACCGCTGGAGAGCCTGGGCTAAAGCAGCAGGTGTTAGCTGAGCCCTCCTCATGCAGCCGGAGCACGGTGGTAGGCTCTCGCGGGAATCGCAAGTACCAGCCACCCGGGAGAGGACCTGAGAGCTGTCGTGAGTCAGTTGCCAGCAGCAGCCAGGACCCCTTCGAACAAGGCAAGCTGCCTGACCGCCCGGTGAACAGCAGCTACGGTAGCGTATCATCTGCAGAGCGAGGGCAGCAACATGCTCGCTTTGTCTGCTGGTGGCAACACATGAACAGGGAAAAGAGGTGGAAAGATCAGGCAGTAAGGGTGAACTACAACCTCTGGCCACCACTCAGTGCAAAAACCCAAAAGTCACGTCTTTATCCTTTTTCCCTATTATTTTTTTATTTACACAGATGGAGGAAACCTGCATTGGTGAGCATAAGGGAGGTGTTAGGAGAGAGTAACGTTCCCACAGATCCTAAGGACGAAGAGCTACGTTAGCAGGACAGCAGCGCTATCACAGCACGTTAGTTCAGAGACCAGCACGGTAAGAAGCAGCAAGCAAAATCCATGACCGAGGAAAGGGAGAGAAAGGAAATCCCGTGGTTTTAGAAAGGAACACAGTCTGCTCCCAAGGTGACAGCAGTCAGCACATCTTTAGAAAGAGAGACTGAAGGAGCAGGAGGGGGCACTGCCCCACTGCGTGCCACAAACGTGTTTGTAACTGGCTGAGGGTTTGGGGGACGCTGGGCAGAACTCAGCTCCTCTTGTGAACTCATGGATGAGCCAGCCCAGCGGCCCCGCCGCCCAGCACTTCTGCGAGAGCCGTGCAGCTGCGGAGCGCTCCAAAGGCAGCGGAGGAGAGCACAGCTCTCGCCTTCCCCAGCGCAGGAAGAAACACACTGACCAGCCAGGCTATGGCCCTCTCAGCTTGGTGGGTTTTAGGTAAGTAAAAAAAACAACCCAAAACAAAAAGGAAACAAAACCCCAAACAATCTGATTGCCTTGGGTTTGAGGAGAGGTGTGGACAGAGAGGCCATTTGAAAAATACTTAAGCTGAAAGCATGGAATTTCTTTTCTTTTTTGTCTTTTGCACTGTGCTACCCAGCTGTCCCCACAAAATTAGTCAGCACAGAACTCCCCCATCCTGTGATTTTATTTTGCACATCATCAATCATTGTTTACTGTCAGGTAAGCCTGAAACGACAGGGTGATCTCCTGCAGGGCCCTGGACAACCTCAGCCCCCATCCCTCAAAGCAGAGGACAGCCAGAAGCTGTGTGGTTGCGAGTGACCCTACATTCCCCACACTTCAAGGCATGACACGAGGCAGACGTTGCTCCTTCCAGCTACTCGCAGCGCTGTACGCAAGGCAGCCTTCCTTTGAAGGACCAGGAGCTGGTCACAGCCAACGGCAGCGGTCTAGGCTGACGCTCATCCATGATTTCATACGCAGTGCCCAGTCCCGTGTTCCTAAAGATGCTGCTGACAGCCCCACTGGGATGGCTTTGCCTAACTCGTACTCCAAACCCACAAATAACGGGTGTCTCCTTACCTTTGGGTGTCAGTAATGCACCACCAAGCCCAGGCCCAGCCTCCGTATACATACTGCTTTACATCAGAGCCACAACAGCCACCTGCAGCACAGCAGAAAGCACAGAGATGTAGGGATTACACACACGTGCGTGTTGCTCTCAGCCAGGGAAAAACCTGCACCCGGACTGAGTCACGAGCAGAACAACGTCGCGACAAGCCTGCCCAGTCCTTGGGTGCTAAGGAAAGGGCATCCTGGGGGACGTCATCGGTTCCCCCAGCCCCTCGGAGCAGGGGAAGCACTTTGGCTCGGCCAGGTTACAGCAGCAGGTGCTGCCAAGCCAAGCTCTGTGCAACATGACCCGGAAGAACCCAAGCATGCTTGCGGCATCTGATAAATAGTGAACACATAAAACTCTTTCCCAGATCCAGAGCAGCCCTGGAACACCCTTCAGTCAGCCATAACACAGCCAGCCACCAGCACACCCAATGCTCTCCTCACCTCCACAGGCTTCATGCAGCAATTTTCCAAAGGCAACCTTTTTTTTGGAATTGTCTTACAAAATTCCAATATAGTGTTGGTAATAATTCAGTGTGATGAACAATAACACACAGAAGGCGACTGTATTTCAAACCAGGGTTTTATTTTAGTTTTGTTAAGCAGTTCAGGCATTTTTAGCAAACAGAATCGTTGTAAGCACGTGCTTCGGTGTCCTTCACTGTGATGCACCAGCTCTGTCATGGAAAGCCATGTAAAAAAAAATCCATCTCCATTCCCTCACCCACACCGCAAACCACCCTAAACCCATCAAAAAGCTAGCAGGTCAGAGTTGGAGGAGGGGAGAACCCTTGAGCTCCCCCAAAACACCTCCTAGTCCTGGCTCACGCAAGTACTGCAGCTCCTGAGGCTTTCACAGTCTATCACAGAGGCAGCTGCACCCAGAGTTCGGGCAGCCTCCAGAATTCCTTGGACACATTTAAAATTTGACCCCAGTGAAGTCAGAAGATGCTGTCTGGATTTTCACTTCTTTGATCCAAGGAATAAGACGCCTGCTACCTTCCCAGGAGAGCACCGGGCCAGCAGCCAGCCCTAGGTTTCATGCCTGGCAAGGGAGGAGCTCTGCAGCTCCCCGGCTCGGACCAGGGCTGTGAGCTGCCGTCTCTGGGGCCCATCAAGCCAGCAATCCCTCCCTAGTCTGTTATCCACAATCACACTTATTACAGCAAGCGCCCGAGGGCGTCAGCAAGGCGAGGACTGTACCAACAGAGCAAGAGACAGCTTCAGCCCTGCAGGACTTATCTACGCAGGCAAGACGGAGCCAGCGCAGAGGAAGAGCAGGTGTGCAGGGAAAACGGCGCGGCTGCGGCGCTGTGGGAGCTTCGCACTGTTGGAGAAGAAAGGGAGAACTATGAAGCCAGCAGACGGCAGCCACAGAAGACAGCCCTTTCTAGAGAGACGACGATTATTGTTTGCTGCAATAGGTCAAAATGAAGAAGCAAAGGCAGCACACATCTAGGCCAGTGTACCAGCAGGGCCCTCTGGGCTGCAGGAGGGGACCCTCTCCTCCCCATCCTCAAGTTTTTGGCCATCTTCCACTACCAGCTAAAGATATCACCTGCTTTGCTGGCTTCCTTGCAACGGTTGATAAACCAGCAGATCAGCCCCAGCTACAATTCTTCACCCTCTGATTTCAGTAGGAAGTAAACACAAATGGGAGATGGATTTACACACTTTTGCAGGTCTCCTGTGCTCCACGGCCTAGAGGAATGTTCTCCCGTCACCTCCAAGACTGCCTCTGGATAGCTTCTTCCTGTAGCTGGAAGGCTATTTCAGCCAGGCAAGGAGTTCCAGAAGCTGATGATACAATATCCTGCAGCATATTAACCGCAACGCCTTTTAACATTTCTGGGAGGATGTCAGCCTGGTTAGCTCAGCCTTTTAGCCAGGCCCTTGTTTTCCAAGAACAGGAAGGGAGGTGTTCCTGGCAGTCAGGAAAAGCAGCTCCACATGGAAAGGTATTTTATTTCACAGGGTCTATGTGGTCCTTACCAAACTGATCGTAATCATTTCATAATAACGTCCCGAGAAAATTCTGCACCCTACACCCACCGTTGTTACAAGAATGCGCCTCCCCATGCAGACGTTTCTTTTCTTCTGCAGGCAATGCAAGGAAATATCTTATTTAGTATCGCACCCAAAGCAAGCCCTGTGCTTGCTTCCCAGTGCTACACAGCATTGCTGCACAGCACAGTTTACTAAGCTAGAGTATATGTCAAAAAATGTTCAAAGCATAAGAAAAAAACCAGGGAAAACTAACACATTAAACAGGAGCAGGATGCCAGCTGGTTGCTTTCACGCAAGCCGGACGTCTGAGCGCAGCAGAGCTCCGTCCTGGCAACGCAAGTCAGATGAGCTGAACACTTATTTTCCATCGCAGTCCTGCAGCCTCTTTCCCAAGTTTCAGAGAGCAAGTGAAAAAGGAACCAAAGTGAAACCTTTGCAAGGCTAAAGAATAAACCCTCTTGCACAATGAGATTTGGCAGAGAAAATTGCCTTTTCCAGCTATAATACGCCCACTGTTCTAACAGCCTGGGTCTCACAGTTGCTTGGCCATCACTTCCACAAACATCCACCGTGCCTCTTCCGGGGCCGTGTACGGCGGCCAGGCGCACTACAAACGGAGGATTCATAGCTGGGAAGCTGCCATCCAGCTTGGCTTCTTTCCAAACAAAGGGGTCTCCTGTTCAAGCAAGAATTCCCAGAGCCAGGAGAAAGAACATTGTCTGTTGTTTTGGGGTTTTTTTTTGGGTTTTTTTTTGTTTTGTTTTTAATGAAATGAGATTAATCGCTTAGGAGTTTGTCGATAAATGGAGCTCTCAGCAGACGCAGGAAGCTGCTGCCCCAATGGACGGCACACAAGAAAGAACAGGAGCCCCAACACTTAGGGGGCCACAGGGCTCAAAACATCAAAGCCAGGACAACCTGAGGTTGCGAACAAGCTCTGTGTTGTTCGCTCTCCTGAGATAACTCGAGGCAATGAGCTTGTATTCTGGCAGGAAACGGTGAGCCTTCAGAAATCAGGTTGTGGTAAACCGGCTGCTTTGATAACTCTAACGCTGTATTCCTTCCCAGAGACTGTTGCAGGCTGAACACAAGAACAGAGCAGACATCTGCACAGAAAGAGAGCTGCCACCTTCACGCCTCAGTTCAGGGCAATCTGGTGCTGGGAGTCTCTTCCTCCAGGAGGACCCCCTGCCCAAGCTGGGAATAAACAGCTTGGTCCAGTTGGGACAGAAGCTGGGTTAGTTCGAAAAACATCCACGTGCTGGGAAATGTCACGGGGTGCTAGCAAGCGAGTGCAGAAAGACAAGGAAAAAAATTGATAAACTGTTACTGACAAAAGACATAATGGAGAGGAGAGAAAAAGGGAAAGGCATACAGAAGGAAACTCACGTGATAAAGCAGGGTCTAGACTAAAGTCAGTGTCTGGACTCTTTGGCCCTACGGTGCATATAAAGTAGGCTTTGTCCACATGCAGAAATGGCACAAGGTTAACAGAAATTAATTTTAAAAGATGCAGGTTCTGAGCTGAATCCATAAAATCCTTTGATGGCGACTACAGCAGGTGAAAGCAGATTATGCTGGCTAGCTTGTTTTGGATGTGATCTATACCCTAATGACTCATTTTAAGCTATGCGTATCAAAGCTACAGAGCAAGTTTAAAAACACACATTTCCTTTAACTCATATTGTAAACAGAAACCCAGAGAAGACAAACCACAATGAAGTTACACAACAAAACTACGGACATACTCTTGGAATTCCTCTTGGAAACCAAAAGGAAAGGCCCGAGGCTCTTCTGTTCACCTCTTTCTCCTGCTGTGCTTTCTGAAGAGTGACTTGCAAGTCTTGGAGATTTAAGGAGCACCTGACAAGGGAAACCTTGAGCCCCACTACCAGCAAAAAGCTGCAGAACTACCTCCCGAGAAGGAAGCACCCCAGAGGAGCCGCATCAGTTGCCTCTTGTGCAAGCGGTGAATAGCTGTATTGAGCACTGGCGATCTCATGCTACAAACTTGAGACAAGCTGTGATGCTGCACTCTGGACCACAACTGCTGAGCACCACAAGCAGTATGAAACCGACCTCCAGGAAAGATTTTTGGCTAGCCAAAATGAAGAACCTAACTTTGCAGGAGCACTCAGTTAAACCTGGCAGACCACAACCAGTGCTACTACAAGTTTTCTGCACTGTTTGCCTGGTGCGAGAGGTAGAATACCTCGATCTCAACCCTGGGCCACAGTTTTGAACTCCGTCTCCAAAGTCACAAATGCAGACAAGGGCAAAACCTCACATGAAACCCAGCTGAAGCTGCCTACTCTTTCCCACAAACCCATATTGTTTTGAGGCTGAAGAACTGGAATTGCAGCTAGCCAGCATCACATAGGGCTGTAGCTGGAAGCAGAGGGACAACCCCGATGCCATCAGCCCTACAAGTGTTAGGGCTCAGATGGCTCCTGCTGCTCACCGTGTCTTTCTGCAGGACACGGCCCAGAGCTTTTCCTCCTGTTCTGTTTTCATGCAATCGACTGTTCTCACCTAAGCGTAGTTCTCTGCATTTCTCCTTACTGGACTGCATTGTATTTCTTTCAGACCATTCGGTCAATCTGTTGAGTTCGTTCTGATCCTAATCCAGCTCTTCAAAGCTCTCGAATCCATTCCCAGCTCAGTACCGTCTGCAAATTCAATAAGCACATTCTCGATTCCATTATCCAAGCCAAAACAAGGAACTTACTTGATAAATCCTTTCAGCTGAACAGTGAACCACTGTCAAGTTCCCTGGCAATGGTTTTCCAGGCAGTTTCGTATTAATTTTATAGTGTCCAAGAAACCAGTTCCTCCTCACACTGCAGACTGTAGGCCTCTAGCAGGAAGGGCTTGCAGAGCCTCAAGAAGCCTTTATTTCAGGCTTTCAAAACTTAGAGAAGTACCATAAAACCAGCACAGTCACATTGGCTCAGAATCATGACCAACCGGTTCCTCTTGCGGGAGTAAGAGTGCAGCAACGGAATGCAAGAGCTTAGAGCAGCTCTGGAAGAGTTAACGACCCCCGACTGCTGGAGTGCGGCCGGAAATGTTTACACAAAACTGGAATTAACTGCTAGCTCTTCTTTCATTTTGAAAGAGATCAAGGAGCCCCAATGGGTGCTGTACTAGAGTTTGAGAAACTGAGATGGACGGTATTTCTCAAGCTGACCTCTGAGAAATCGTGTAACAAGCCTTAGTAAGGGCAAGGTGTACAGTACCTGTGGCTTCTCCTCATCCCCTAGAGTGCTAACCCACCAGAGAGGGAACTCACATTAGCTGGGCACAACTCATACTCAGTAAATACACATTGCTTGTTTTCTTCCAGGTGTTTATGAGCAATGTATTAGTTTCAGCATTCTCCTAGGAAATAAAGCTAGGTTGACTGGGCTGCAACTCCCCTGACTTTTTTTTCCCCTCCTTTCATTTCCTGAACTTTTGCTGAAATAGCAGTTTGTTCTGACCCAGAAACACGGTGGGCTGTGCCAACCTTCCCCTGTCATGTATCTCCAGGCACTCACCTTGAAGCTGCTGGACCACTGCTGTGTGGTGCCACCCTGTAGCCCTCGTCAGCCTGAAGGAAAATGCCCCAACTATAACGATTCGGGCAACACCATGTACTTCTGGGAACTGTAGGATGAGCAGGGCTATTATAAATTACATCTCCTTATGATAAGACTCTGCAGAAATATTACAGCATTGTATAGCAAAATTAGCAGATCGATCCTTAGCCACGAAAGCTGCATTCAACCAGACTGTAACCCAAAACCAGCATTACGCATCTGAGACAACCTATTTAGCTGGTGGGAACATTTGGATATCAGGATGAGCAGGTACTTTGTATACCTCCCTGAAAACTCATCTGCGCTGGGAGAAGACTCAGTGATGGGCCAGGCTCCTGCCAAAGCCTCCTCAAGGCTTGCACCAAACCCCACCGGGAGGCTCCCAGCACCACTACCCTCCATGAGACTGACATTCCAGAGAGACCACCATTGTCTCCATAGGGCTTTGTGGAAGGTTCTTACAAAGCCTAGGCTCTACATTTCACGGAGGGATTGGTTAATCGAGTGCCGTTTCTTAGGAGGAGATGGGTGTTGCTCAACAGGGCAAGGACACAAGCAGCAGCGGAGTGCTGACCCGTGCCCAGGAAGCAGCTTCCCAAATAAGGCTACAAAGCTCCTGCACACACTGACGTTCTCAAGGCACAGCCGGCTGCTCCTTGAGGACTGCCGGAATCCAAGTGTCTCACAAGCAAGTGAAAAGAACAAACATCACTCCTCAGAAAAAAAACAAAAACAAACAAAACAAAAAAAAAACCCCCCAAAACCCCAAACACATGCCAGGGGAGGTATGTGACCAAACTTCCTTCAAGAGGCACAGGCTAAATTTACAATAAAGAAAACTTTCCAACAAGCTTCATGATTTGGAGGTGGCCCTCCCACAAAGTGAAGTCTTTCAAATAACAATTGTATGACAACTCAAGACTGCAAGCCAAAAGCCTGCTTTTAATATTATTTGTTGTTGGTTTATTCTTCCTCCCCTCCTCTCTCCCCAAATCCAACCTAATATCACGCAAATAAATGCTAGCCCCCAGGTCCTCTCTGCTTTTCCCCGGAGAGACGCGGCTCAAGTTCCCGGAACTACAACTGCTTGTAGTTACAGGCCTCCCACTAATGCCCTGGCATTCACCCTGCACAGCTCCCACACCCTCTCAGGCGGCCCCTGAAGCTCAGAGACCATGCTCTCAGGAGTCAACAAGTGTTTGCAGATCACGTTGGGCAGCGATAGAGGAAAGCCACATCTGGTGGCAGTACCGAACCCAATTCTGACTCACAGAGCCCAGCGCGATTTACACTCCCAAAACGCGGCCGTACATCGAGGAGCGTCCTTGGCTCGCGGCTCCCGGCTGCAGGAAAGCGCAACACTTGGAACTGCAAGCAGATGCCACAAATTCCTGCTGGCTCATCCTGCAAGCTGTGTTTTGTAAACTTCAGAGCTGAACAGAGGTGAAACCAAGCTTTTAAGACTGAATGGCATCCCAGCACACCTGGAGCACGGCTTCCCGATTCCTCCCACCAGATGTGGCATTTCACCAAGCGGCGCTGATTTTGACAGGGGTCCCTTCGGAGGGGAGCGCAGCATCAGCTCCAGAACCCAGCTGGGAACTGCAGAGACGTGCAGCAGCTGCTCACAGAAGACCAGGAAAACTGCAAGAAATACTGCTGCTCCAGGCAGCTGGTGGGTGCGGTTCGTAACTCCTTAGAAGTAGCCACCACAGCGGGCGTATTTGTTTCCAAAACTGCAGCCTGCTTCTGGCATCTCCTCAGTAATTCCCGTAACAGGTCTGTCACCCAAGAGAGATGAGCTGATAACAGGCCGGCCAGAAGCAAGTGCCACAGCCCCCTGGAGGCTTTGGCTCCAAAGACATAACAACGTAGTTTCACACGCACAGCAGAGCTGCGACCGTAGCAAATCCTTGACGTTCACACACATTTTCTCCCAGGTGAGTTTAGGTCTGAGCATCACAGCGCTTGCCACAAAACTAGTCCGGTGCTGACAGAAAGGATGTAACGTGATTGAGGGCACACAAAGTGAGAAACATCTGTGTCTAACCTGGTTATTACCTTGCACTTGGCCCCAGCTTGTCACACAGAGTGAAGTATCCATCCCTTAGAGCAAGCCATTACATCACCTAATGGTAACTAAGTCCCGTCCACATGCAGCCTGGTCTATGCCAAAGTCCACTCTGGAGCTTTGGCAGAGTATTGAAGCAGCTACAGGTTGAATCAGACACAGCGGATTTCACTGCTGGTTTATTTAACCCTAACCTAAGCAACCAGCTCACTCGATGATAACATTACACATATCTGATGGGTGTCGACCGCATCCAGCATCAGCACTGCCGAGAGGCCAGGTGACGTGCTAGTAACGAAGCAGCAGTAGGATGCGATGGATGAGAAGGGAACCCAGGGACGGGCCTGCGGTGCCCTGCCTCAAGCCGCCCTCTCTGCCCCAGCGCGATGCTCACACCCGGCTCCCCTTTCCCAGCAAAGCCAACCTGCCCCCCAGGAACAGGACGGCTTCTCGGTAGTCCGAGGCAAAGGCTGTTGGCAACGGCCCAGAGCCGGGCAGCCTCGCCGGTGCCGCTGCCTGACATCATCCCGGTGTACCTGACATCATCCCTGTGTGCCTGACATCATCCCGGAGCAGCAGCAGCACCGGGGTGTGCCGCTGGCACCGCGACCTCGCCCACCGCTCTCCGCGCTGCAGGGACCCCATTCCGGAGCCCCGGGGTCTACGCGGTAGGGAGCTGCCTGCCCCCCCAGGGCCCCCGCTTGGCAGGGACAC
>VZTL01070329.1:85864-102707 GCA_013400535.1 Scopus umbretta
GGGAGAAAGGGAAGTCATGAATTATTTGTATTTTTTGTATTCAGCAACAAAATTTGCACACCATAATTTAAGATTTGTTATAAATATGTATGCATTGTGTTAGATGGAAAATCTAAACACTCACACCTTTCCCAAGAGACACTGCACCAAAATGATGTTTTAATCTGCATTTTGTAGAATGTAAGCTTTGCACCAAAAGCAATTATTTAACATCTTGAGTAACTGCAAAATTATGTAGGATTTGCAGTGCTCTTCAAACCACAAGCAAGAAGTTTTCTATAGTATGGCCTCATTTCCTCTACCGAAACTTCTCCCAGCCTTGCATTTCTACGCAGGGCACGGTCAAACTAGCAGTCTCAGAGTAACCAAGTTTGTTCAGCAATAAGCAAGGAGGCCAAGTACTCCGGGGACTGCTTCCAAACACAAAGCTCAGAAGTTACTCATTAAGGAATTTTAAAAAAAAAAAAAAAAAAAAAAAAAGTTGTTGCCTCTGTTGCTTGCAATGACCAGATCTGAGCCACTCCACGCAAGCCTGCCACGGAGCAGCTAGGAACTGCAAGAGAAGTGACGGACAGCTCTGTTGCATGCTTTTCAGCGACTGCTTCAAACCCAACCTGCACAAAGGGTTTACTAGTTCGAGGGCTGAGCTGGTGTGGGAGAAGGGAAGAGAAGGAGAATGCTTTAAGCGAAAGCTTGTTCTAGCAAAATTTGAGTTATGGGCAGTAACTCTGACTTTCAGCTAGTAACATCTTCAACTCGATGTTTTTATACGGAAGAACGGGTATATGCGCTTTCACAGCACGGTGTTTGGGTACAACTCAGGACAGAGATGGTATATCTAGTCCATAACTACCCTGTATTAACAGACTAACAGATACTGAACAGGCTGCAGCTTCCCAAGTCCACACTTCTCCACCATCAAGGCTGTGCAGCTCAAGACTTCAAACCCATCTGTACTAGGCAACACAACCATTGCCAGAACAGTTATCGTATGCAGAGATCACAGGATCAGAGATGCCAGACAGCTGCTCTGGTCGGAAGGAGCACCTTGCAATCAAACTAGTGCTTTAAAACAAATCGGTAGTTTTAAAGCAGCATTGGAGCAGCCAGTTGTTGAAACAGCAAGACAGCAGCCAACTGATTCAGAACTACTGTTGCTTTCCAGAATTACACTGATCCACTATCCTGCTTCTCAGGACAGAGTTCCCCTGGTCAGCCAGCAAAAACACATCCCGTGGCTCCCCTGAAGGGACCTAAGACAGAGTAGACTTGAGAAACTTCTCCCGGCTCTCCACAGAAAGCCCAATTCCCAGTTAAACGAGGGCAACCTGCTAGAGCCTTGAGGTTCAGAATAACACTTAGCCTGAACACTTTCTCAGCCCCAGGGGGCCGCTGGCACGTACCTGAAGGTGGTGCTGGTGAACAGAATCTGTTTGTGGACCCAACAGCAGAGATCCCATCTCCTGCAGCCTGCGGAGGGGTGAGAGCCCTCGTGGCGGTCAGAGGGGAGCCCATAGATCGCACGTCTGCCGTCAGCGGCGGTCCTATCTGTGTCTGCACATTCTTTCTTTGCAAAGTGCTGGTGGTCTCCAGGCTGGCACAGGAGCTCGATATGGACGTAGGCATACTTGTGACCGGCACAGAACCCCTTTGTGCACAAGAAACGGGTCCTGCTACGTTCTCCGTTTTGACAATGGTTCCAATGGTGTGATTCAGAAGTCCACAAGTCGCTGGGGGCGTGAGGGGCCGAGGCCATGTTTGCCGATGAGACAAAACAGGTATTGTGTTGCCAGATCCGATTAGTCTCTGGGAGTCAGTCAACTGTGCTGAAGATTCGGACGAAACGCCATAGAAATGAGGACCATTTACTTTAATGTCAGAGGCTGTTGGCCCATTCGAAGTCCCGCAAGAAGACACCTTCTTGGATTTATCTGTACAAGAGCTGCAGTTGACATCTTCCTGTGACAAAGTCTGCTGGGATTGCGAGGAGCTCAAGGAGTTCTGGGTGGTAATCCCTGAGGTGCAGGATGACATGGAATAGAGGGAAGGTGTGGGTGCCTTGTCAGCTGCCTGGTAAGGGTTGGCGAGTGAGCCGTCTGCCACAATAACAGGCTTAATATCAGCCTTCTCTGTTTGTTCAGAGTCCCAAAGCGAAGTCATCTGCTTAGCAGATAAATGTTTCAATATGCTGCACTGGAGCGCAACAACACTACAGAGCCACTGGGAGGAAGAAAAAAGTGCAGGTTAGCTCCACAGGCAGACAGTGCTCCAAACCTCAACAGTTACTCCATCGTTCACCCAGCTCAAAGCAATTCAGCTGCCTCACTGTGCTGCTGACCGCTCTGATGCCGCCTGGAACTACAGCATCTGCTCTGATGCTCATCTAGAATCAGGAGAAGACTTTGTCCAAAAGTGCAACAAAAATTGGGTACTGTTTATCTCCATGCCGGGGGCAGTACACAGAGGAGCTGAGATTAAAGGAGGGAGAAGGCAGCCGATGCACTTCCTCACCACCAAACTCTTCCCCCTCTTCACCTGTTAAGTGTTGCAACTCTTCAGCTAGTTACAAACACATCTTTCACTAATATGGGCTTCTACCCAAACACAGTCCTCCAACTTACTCTGTAGCACGCTGGAGAGAAATGCTGATCTGCCTCACACTGTAGGGAGTCACCTCCCAAAGCTGGCTGAGGAGAGCACCTTTCTTTTTACACAAGGTAGAGGAAGACGAAAAGATTTATTTGAAGTTTTAAGGTCCATGGTGAATGTGCACCTGCCACACAGAAGAACCCTGCCTGAGCTAACAGAAGGACTCGACTACACTACTGATTGCAAAACAACATGCCTTCGTATTGTGGAATTTGGCAAGAAGCTTTATACAGGATTTAAACGCTCATTTGACCTTGATTTAAAAGTCCAATTCTAGCAGCAATAAAAAGCAGCCCTGAAAAGTGACGTTAACATACAAATAAATGTGTCAGAGAGCAACCTTACATAATCAAAGTGGAAAATATTTCCCCTCAGCCAGGAAATAAAAATGACATCTAGACAGAAAGCCCTCGACTCCACTCTTAAGGCCAGAAGACTATTTCACCACTTCCCTGAAGCATCAAATGAGGAGTTTTAGATTTCACCTGGAAAGCCAAAATGAAGTTTTAATGGGCAAGGGTGTCAGAGACAAGACCAGCTATCACCTTCAGACATGATTTTCCGACTGGTTTCCTAGACAACTGCTCTGATCATGACTGAAATGGAAGAGATCTTTGTACCAAAGCAACTACAGACAGAGTCCAAGCATTTGACTTCACTTACCTCCTGTTGTTCTGTCTGGCTGGCTAAGTGCTCAGTGTTCAAAAGGTGCTTCTGCAAGGGTTCCTCAGGGATCCCGTTACAGATCAGCTCGCCATCTCTAATTGCTGCAGGCGCAAGTAACGGGGGTGGAAGCCGGTATTGGGACTTTATAGCATCAGGAACCTACGTAGGGAAAGAACATGAGAACAATTACTCAAGAATGACTAGTTGAACAAAGTGCCTAACCAGCACTACGCTTTGTGTTTGCTGCTTTCTGACCAAAGAAACCCTGCAGACAATACATCAGAAGTTTCAAGGACTGAGTACTTTAAATTGATGCAGCCACACTGAAATTAATAGGTTTTATTCCCTTAGGTCAGGCATGACTTCAGCACAAACGTGGTGGCTACAGCATAAGAGAAGTCATGCAAAAAAGGCCAAGCAAGAAAGGAAGCCTGTATGGCATTTTTCCGGCGTTCTGACAGCAAATACGCTTTGGGGTTTAACACACAACATGCAGCAGCCCCAATTCTGACTGTAGGGCCACCTTCAGGAGGTTTTGTGTTGTACTTTCTATGCTTGTGCTAGATTTAAAGGCTTACTTCTAATAGCTGAGCCTTCTGGCTGGCGGAAAAAAGGGCTTCTTAAATCCTACACACAGTGAGAAGTAACTGCTGCCTTCCGGACCTCTCACCAATACCTTAATTCAGACCCCACCCTCTCCCGCCTGCCCCAAGAGGCTATCCCTATGGGGCATGCTGGTCTCCCTTCCAAACCAGAATAGGTACACAGGGAGTTTCACTGACACCTACTTGTTTACACATACCTTCAAACCTTTTCTCTTTACTGATTGAAGAACTCTGCGATTTGGAGGATGTTTCTTATGGATTCGATTTAAGAAATCCACTTTGACAACATGCTGAGATATGGTGTCCTGGAACCGGTCAAATACTCGGCACCGATTACTCAGGGTCAAGTTCTTCTGGTTCAGCTGGGTGATCAGATAATGCCACAGGAGTTAGGGATCTGCAGGTCACTCTAATGTACCCTAAGACTTTCATAACGCCTCGTAGCACTGGCAGTACAGCATCAGCTCAGCTTTAGACTATTTGTTTCCTGCAGCACTAACCATTTCTGTTAAAGGGCGCATTGCTGGAGATGAATACAAAAGCATTTAGAGGCCTACTAAGCAGCATCAATGCTCTCAGAAGCCGTTTGTCTGGGCACAAGCCCTTTGTTTCAGCCCCCTGTTTCCTGAGTATTTTAAGTCTCAAGTACGCTGCTTTTCCACAAATGAAAACTCCCTCTTGGAAAGAAAGTTTTTTGGGTTAAGCATGCAAAGAATTACTTCCCCTATTTGTAGCACTGTGCTGCTTTGTATCACAGTCCTGGAAGCTCATCTAGATCTTAAGGAGTCCAGTCTGAAAACTAGACAAGCTGTCAGTGAGCCACAATCTGAGCTGTCAGCTTCAGTTACAGGAAGGAGTTCCCCCATCTTTATATTTTATTGCAGATAGCAGCATCATATTCCTTTGGAGAGTGCGTTGCTTGCAGCAGGAGCTTTACAAGCGTTACGGGGAGCAATAAGAGCTCAGAAGCTGTTTTACATTTGTTGTGCTTTGTCCTTTAATGGACCTGCCAGGTTCCACTCCAGCATCCGGTTACCATACTGCAATCATAGTCCTGCTTACCACCACGTGTTCTATGTGATTTGGGCACATCCATCTACCCAGAGGCATGGCAGTAAGCGGTGGCTCCAGACAATCCATGTGAAACAGGAGTGGGCAATAATCACACTGAATTAGAGGTGCCACTCTGCAACTCCTGCAAAGAGAGCGCCATATCTTATTTCCCATGTAGAGTATAGGGTATAAACCAAACACGCAGGCGAGCTCGGCTAACCACTTTAGCTTATCTTTCCCCACCAATTCCCCTATGCTACTTTACTTGCATCTAAAATTAGGCTTCAGGTTTGTAACTTGATCTATATGGACCTTCTGCAAGACCTACTCAAGGCAAACGGTCTTGCCCATGCACATGAGGGTTTCTCGGTGCAAACGAGGTTCTTTGGCAGGAAAAGATGACAAAGCTGTAAGCACTTGTCAGATTCACATAAGCAACTTTTCGAGTTGTCCTTATGCATTAGTTCTGAGTGGCTTCATTTAGAACAAAATTCAGAGATAAGGAAATCTCAGATTTAGATTATTACAATTTTTCTCAGATCAATCTTGTGTGAAGCTGGGACATGGACTTCATCAAGATGTTCTCAGAACAAGTCTCAAACTCCAGAAAGCTACTACATCCGATTCCCCAGCCTTTAAAGAAGTCTGCACTCTACGACTGTGTCATCAGCTGTTATCCGCAACAGCTCCACTCTCCTGAGTCTCCAGCCCACTTCCAGAAACTCACTCTGACTGGGTTTCTGAAATAAAGTTTTTTTGTTTTCACTGACATTTTGAATTGGGACTTACCTCTGCATTTTTTATGCAGTTATAACAAACAGTACTATTTTGTACTGGTTTTCAGATGTATTATTTCAGCACAATATTCCTATTTGCCTTGGGCTTGCATCTCTCTCAGCAGACTTCTGTTTCCTAAAGGTCACCTCCTCGCATACTTCCTTCATGAACCATAAACAAATATCTCCATTTTCTAAACCACCATCACTTTTGTTATTTAGCAAAGATGATTATTGCCCCATTTGTTTAGAGGATTGTAAGCAAGTAATGAAGGAGAATGGGAAAGGGAACAGGTCATCTACATTTTTCAGCGTAAACTTTGCTCCCGTGAAGGATGCAGCTACACCAAACAGCTTCCCTGGAAGAGTCATGTACCTGTTGCATGTGAAGCAGACTTTCACCGGCAAGGGAACCAAACCATTGTGGTCTAACTCGTGCTGTGCTTTCTTGACATTCTTTCCTGTGGTTTCTTCCTTTCTCCTCCTCTTACTAGTACCTGAAAGTAAATTTTAAAGGGCTTTGGGTTACCCACATAGCCAAGATTTGCTTTCTGGTAGATACATGTAATCATCTCGGGCAGAGGCATACAGAAAAGGCAGAAAGAGCTGCTTAAGGAACCCTCATCAACCACTAAAACTAGCCTTAAGTGACAGAGACTTTGTTAAAGGCAGGCATATTTTATACGTAATCATTTCAGTGACCTCCTATACGTGAAGTCCTTACTTTTTTATTAGATTATCATACCAAAAATCAAGTACTTTGACAATTGGAATTTTTTTCTTCAGATTGATGATCTAGACTAAGGTGACAACAGCAAGCCTCTATCACAAGTGCTGATGGAGGTGTAGCATGTAGTAGCAGTGTCCCCACAGCTGACGTCCAAAAGGCCACCTGCTGTTGGGCAGCTGGAGGAGGACATGGGGTCCTTCTGTACCCTCTGCTTTCACCAGTGAGCATCACTGAAGTCACAACTACCAAGGAGTCGGGATGGAAAAGAGGCAAGATGTCAGCAGGATGCACCTGCGGCCATCTTCACCAACACTAGACAAGCCATCGCTCACCTGGAAGTGCTGTGGTGCAGGTCAGTTCATTCGGCAACTGGAACTGCGTTGGGTTCCTTTCCATGGCAGCAGCAATAAGAAGCTCAAAGGGTCGCTTCAGCTGGGGCTGCCCACAGTCCATTTCTGCAATGGCAGAGTCATCATCCACGTCAATTATGTCCTCATCGACATCATTCTGCTCTGAGTTGGGGGTCTCGGTGCTGGCATTGGATGTAGGAGTGCCAGGCCGGCTTGCTCTCCTTTCCAAGATCCTGGCATGCGCATTAGCCCTGATGTTGCTGCTAGACCTGTCCAACAGGTCTGCGTCACTGGTGGGGGAGGTGGTCCTTTTCCCAGATTTGTCCACCAATCCATTTACCTGCCCCAGCTCTTTCTTCTGTTCTCGCTTCTGCACGACATGAATAGGCAGGCTTATCATGGAGGCCACAAACAAAGCACATCAACCTTGACAAATATGCAATCGAAGACAAACAGCATCTGAAAGAGCTTGAGCCACTTACTACAACTTCTCCTGTGAAGTCATTAAAGCTTTGACCTAGCAAAAACAATTTGATTGCAGCTAATGTACAGATGACAAAACAGGTGAAGGGAACAAAGTATGGGGAAGAAAATTAGCCTGTCTCTCTCCTTTCAGAATAGCCGTATTTGAATCCAGATCAGGACGTTTCACAGCATCTAGTCCTAAATACTTGACAAATCAGACAACTCTGTTTACTTTGGTAGCCACACTGAGAAACTCCACAGTAGACCGTTCATTGTCGATGCAGTCTATTAACCCTGGCAGTGTATCCAAACCCATTATGGAACAAGAAGGTCTGCTTGAGAATACAAGCAAAATATACAAACAACACTCTGCTATCTCTTGACAACAGGAATCTTGAACAAGGTGGGCAGGGAGAACTGCAGCAGAGGAAAACAATACATTGCAATCACCACGAGATCCATTTTGCAACAGGAAGGGCTGCTGCACGGCCTAGTACGGGCAACTGTGCTGCACTGCTCCAGTGCCTGACAGCATCACCAATATGGATGAACCAATCTACTCGATCACTAAAACAGTCTGTAAAAGGAGCAGAGCGTTATCAGGCAATTTTTAATACAGAAAAGTTGTTTGTTTTTCCCCCTCCCCCTCCGCTCTCTATTTATTTTATTATTCTTTTTTAAATTTGCGACCTTCATTTTTACTGTTGGCAGATGGCTGAACAGTACCCTGGAAACATAACAAGGCAATTGCTTCAGGAATAAAAGGCTGAGTACACAGTTTTCTTCCAATCTGTTTCGGGTGTCACTTCAAGGGAACAGTTGCTAGATAGTTTGGTGGAGTTTCTAAACCCTCTGCTATGCAGTCTTACGTAGTCACACCAGTAAGATGTTTACATTGTGTGAGACAGCTTCCTGGAGAAAGAGCATCAAGGAAAAAAACGACAAGCCACAATCTTGCCCAATCATCTCCTCCCCATCCTGTTCAACAGCCCAGGAAATCATAACTCACTGTGATTTCACCCTCTGCTGATGTGCAACTGCTGTGAAGTCACACTTCTAAAGAACACACACTAACCAGAATCACAGCTCTGATGCCAAAGCAGCATTAACATGACTCCTGTTTTGCCTGTAGACAGCTCACCTCCTCGAGCACGGGAGACATTCCCACTCCCTCTGTGCCTCAGCTCTCCCTCCTTTCCAGAAGTGTGTAGGGGGGGAAAGGACAACAGTTTAAAAGGCACAGCTTGACAAGAACGTATCAGGCACTTCAGTTTTGTGGTTCCTAGTAGAGAGGTTAAAAATACCAGGAGGGTCTCATCAAGACCCCTTAGTTTTCTTGAAGCTGGTTCCTAACAAAGCCCTTTGCAACTGCGAGCACAAAGAGCAACTCTGGTGGTATATACACACACATTAAGGGGAGATGAAGGTATAAAACACGGGGTTCATTTTTCAGGTGGACAGTTGGAAGGGCAGGGATCATGTCTGTTACAAGAGGCTTTACCTTGCGGCGTACAGTGCAGCGGTGACACATCCACTCCCCCGGAGGCAGCATTTCCTCGCTGAGCGGAGGGTTGCTAAAAGAGGAATACAAAGCAACGCTTTACTGTTATTTCTGGAATGTCTCTTCTCACCTACACGCAGCCCGAGTCAGGGTAGCTCTGCAGGTTCCGCTCCCAGCCACTTCCTCCTTTTCTTTATGGCGATGCTCCCCAGTTTTGCTCCCCCATACATCCACTTAGCAAGACATCTCTAAGAAGCTACTCTTCCACAACATCCATCTCATCTCCACGATGCAGCACGCTCCACAGTTTCAGAAGACTGTCTTAGAAATGAATAGCAAAGATAAATGGAAGATTCACTTGTGTGAAACACATATACCTCCCCTAACACCAACACCTCCTTAAATAACTTGATTACTCCATGTAAGGCTACACAGATTCCCATCCAGCAAGCACAGTCATGTATCTAGGCATTTCCGTCGCTTGAATGTGCAGTGTGAGTCCAACTGCCATGAAGCTGACCTGAGAACAAGCTGCCATGAAGTCTACCCACTGCTTCTCATGTACTCCATCCCTGGGCACTTACTTAATGGTGGAAACCACTTTCTATCTTCAGGCAACCCAAATACTCTTAAAAGTGTCACCATATACAGCTTGCCTTGGCTATGAAGCGCAAGATACATCCTACTCATATGGATCTGCACTTACTATAAAAGCTGTATCACATCGAAATGACATTCTCATTTTGATGCTAGAAATAAACCAAAGTAAATTAGATGAAGGAGGACTATTTTGAGAAACACTTTTCCTCAGTTAAAGGCAGAGCAGCATATGTTAGATGATACACTGTCCTTACAGATCCTACTACTAGCTCAAATACTTTCCAACACTTCTTTATCATTAAGACTTGTTATTTCAACAAACTGCTGACTGTTGCAGGAAAAGTGTACATGCTGTCAGAAAAACAGCCAGTTAACATGCAGTGTGGCTTTAAGACATGCTTTTGAAAGTTCTGCCTACTGATGTTAGAGACAGCTGCATAGCAAGTCTGCTCTTTTGTGCTGAACACTCAACAGGCAGATGCACTATCGCAGGACCTGGAAGCTCCACTTCCCACCGACTATGATATGGGTTACCAGGGATCCCGCTGGGACTGACTGGGTTACAAGGTGATCGAGCATTAGTGTGGCCACACTAGCAAGGAGCTTACAAGGCTGGCCCAAGAAGCCAGGCAAGTATGGGCAGCCAGACCGTGGTTCACTTCAGGAGTCTCTATACTGTTTATTGCACCTACACACAAATATCGAACCAAATCCAAGTTAAGCTTTAAAAAGACTTCAGCACTGACAAGCCAGAGAGGATAAGATGCATATTTATTGGCCAGTAAGAGCTGTGCTTTGCAGCAAAGGGAGAGGCCGTCTTCCTCGAGAATCCTGCTCCTAGCATGGGGAAATGGCACAGGATCCCAACCCAGGCTCCCAAGCTTGAGCTGTAAAAACAAACACGCTTCCTTTGTTTAAACAGAGTCCCGGCGAGCCTTGCCCCGGGTGCGCCAACGTGCCGACAGAAAGCCTCTGCAGGTACTGCAGCCATCCAGGGTCACACTCGGTCTTGCAACACCGTGCCTGAAAGACTGAATGAAGAACACAGCAAGAACCAAACTGGTAATAACCTCAGCATTTCTGGTGTCAGGCTCTGGGGAATTCAGTAGAGCCAACACATCTGGCAGCCATTTTGAGGAGGAGTGCAGGGTTTCAGAGGCCTCCGTGTTCCAGGCGCTCCAGAAACGCAGCGTTCTGCATACATGCACAAACATACCTGCAGCTTATGTTTCTCATTTCCTGGAGGACTTGGATGAACAAGAGATCAGGCTCTAGACGAGAGCACCAAAGCCTCAAATACTGGCTGCTTTACATGAAGTCTCAAGTGTTTGGCTGAGGCAGTAACTCCCCCCTGCCCCAAACTAATCCTTTGCTAATAGAAGTGGGGAAGGGGGGTGGAAGGAGGAGAGTAACAAATGATCCCTGTGTGCTTGCTGCGGTGTAAATCCATGCTGAGTCCTGAGGTGGATCCTGCAATAGCTCAGGTTTTATTCCTGCTAGAAACTAATCTCTTAGATCTGCAGCTACAGTGAGTATGGATTCATCTGGCCCATTCCCTGCTCCCCTCCCAGCACCCCAGGGGAAAAAAAAAAAACCTACAGATTTTGATTTGTTCGTAGTGAATTTTAGCCCTCTGAAGCTACCGACGAGCGTGCCTGAACTGCTGGAAACACGTCTGCCCCATTCCAATGCACGCGCGGCGTGCCAGGGATCCACGCGCTGCCAGATGCCTCCGGTTATTTGTTTTAACTGTTACCTCAATCTTACGCATTTTACAATGAAACAATTAATACCACAGCGAATCTTGAGAGATGCCTAGCAGAGTTAGAACAGGTTCCTTCTTAAGTGTGTACGCTACTGTCCCATTTGTTATGTTTGAATTATCTGCTCAACAACTGTAAGATCCTACATATACAGTACTCTTAAATGACAGCTTAGAGAAGCTTTTTAATGAATGCTGCTACCCAAAGGCCTGTGGAAGGAGGGGGAAAGATTAGTTTCAGACCAGCAGCAAGGTTTTAAGCTCTCAGACTAGCCTCCTGAGTTTTTTTGCTTGCTGTCAGGGCCTAACTGCTATAGCAAGTGTATTAAAAGACCGATTCTGCTTCTCCTGGTTAATGAACTGTTCATCGAGGCAGCTCGCTGCACTAACAAAGACTGATGAATGCTGTTCCTGCACTGCTGGCCCCTCTGCAAGCAGAGAGCATTTCCTGGGTCTTAGCATAAAGCCAGGGAAGCGCTAAAGAATGCTATTTTAATTGACTAGTTATGACCACATTCCTCAACCTTTTACTGTAAGCATAAGAGAAACTGATTTTTAAATGTGGACAAGATACTTGATCTCCATAACCAAGGTAAGAATTAGCACTTTGGCAGGAGCACCATGGCCACTTTCTCCCTATCTTTCATAGCTTCATTAGCATGCAGATCTCCAGCCATTAGTGTTTGCTGCCAACAGGACCTGGAATTGTACAGCACCAAATTTATCTTGAGTTACAACGCATCTCCTTTCAACTCCACACCAATCAGTTGTACTGTTCCGTACAATTTTGCTGAACTTAGTTTCAGAAAGTTTCCCCTTTTGTCATCACAGGCAAGAGTGGTGGCCAGCGCTATTTTACCTGGAAGGTTTAGTGTGACCCGAATCAAATCTGCTCAGCGGAACATGTTTCTGAATTTAAGGCAAAGACAGCTCCGAAAAAGTGAGTCTGACTTTCAAGGTTAATATTGATACAAACACCTGGAAGACCAACTCCTACAAAGCCTCTGAAAATTAAAGGAGATGTTTATCACTGCCTTTTCAAAAGCCGCTACACACCAATACGAAGTCACTTGCCTTAATACTAGTCTCACATCTTTTTCTAAAAAAGTTAAGTAGCTTCTCCTGAAATTCATACCAAACTTGTGTTGTCAAGACTTGCTCTTGTAAACTTTTGAGCTAGCTCCCGTGGTCAGAACATTATGCAAAGCCTTCCTTAAATAAAATTGAAATGGCTATGAAGAAATCAAAAATCTTCAAGAGTCATCCATATATTAGGAGTTTTTATCAAGCAAACAATAGCATGAAGCCACTTAGCTTTTCAATTTCACACTCTGGAGCTCTCATACATCAGATGCCTGTTGTTAGTCTAAATCCTGTAATTACTCTTCACTTTGTTGACCTCAATAAATAAGTAAACAAACGCTCAAAGGAACAGCACCTCCTTCAAAACAAACTGGGCCATAGCTCTCAAAGGAACCAGTTATAAGCAAACCTGAAGTTATTTACACACGGCATTCCAGGTGGCCATCTTGTGTCAATAGCACATTGACACTACTGAGAACATGCTCTGGACCCACCAGGCTACAGCCAGCTATCAGACGGGGGTAATGGTGGCAGGAAAAAAAAAACAAAACAACAGTGTCTGGCAAAGCTTTCTTGAATAACTTGTCTTTGATGTCAGTTGCTTTCAACAATCGGGTTCAGATATTTTTTTCTGTGTGGAGGAAAATAGTAACCCCACGAAAAAATGTGGGCAAGAACATTCTTCTTCTCAGAAATCTTCTAATTAACTTACCAAGACTCAATGACAGGCTTATAATGAAGGATGCTGGTTATGTTTGCCAGTTAGATAAAGGAAGAAGTCTTTCAGTTCTTCTGTTGGACTCCTATTTATCCCAATGATGGATAGCACTACAGCTGTTCTACCAGCTCCATAAAGAACAAGGCTCCCTGGCTTCCTACAGCAGGGCCTCAACAGCAGCCGTAACTAAAACAAACCAGGAAACCAACCTCACTGTCAGTGCCTTACAAGCGCCGCATTGAGAAAACGAGAAAGTTGCATCATTTACAAATTCAGTTCTTTGAAACAGTTTTACTGCACCCAAGTTACACACTTCTGGTCACAGCTGCTCCAAAACCCTGCAGGAGGAGGACACCTGGAACCCAGTGCCATGAGCCTCTACCTTATACATAATAAAACACACAAGAAACAAGCTAACAGCTGCAGCCTGTTTCAAGTTCCTCCCCACTGCAACTCTCTTACCTTCCTATTGCAACTCTTGGATCAAAGAAGAGTTTACTCTTTTCTGAAGACTGAAGTCAGACTCCATTACCTGAAAGATGGTTATTAGGAATACTGTCAGCTCTCAACTCTATTCCAGCAGTGTTGGGATTACTCCTCAGACCAAACTACTCAGTGAAGGTCTACAAGTTCTTCAAACTCCGTCTGCTCCTTAATATGGATAAACTTGTGATGCTTCAGAGTAAAAGAAACATTCTTCCTGACGAAGCCAAAGATTTCTCAAGCTCCAAAGCAGAGACCACCAAACCTCAGATAAGCCAGGCACAACCTGATCACATTAAAACTAACAGACTAACTTTTTGGCCTCGATTAGGCTCACGTATTTTATATGTTATACCTAGTTGCATTACTTTGTTTACATTGAAGTGAAAGTCTTGGGCATGCATATAAAAAGTTCTAAAATAGTAACATCTAGCAAGGAGACCTGGACATCACTGGACAGGTCAGTACATGATTACTTTGGCTGCCACTGTGCAAAGAAGGGAATCAAAATGACCGTTTCACAGGTCACCAATTATCCCATCATCTGGAACACTGCATCTGTTTAGCATGCATCTTTCCAACAGCATGGCCAGAGTTGGAAATAAGGGTTCAGCCACAGACAGAGAACAGAAGCAGGATTAAAACACCATTATATGTCCAGACAGTGAGAAACAAGATGCATGCAAGGAAAACCAAAGGTACACTAACAAAATCTGTCCATGTGCCAGTTACAAGAGCAGAGGAAGACTCAAACTCTTAAAGAGTTTAAGAAGTAGTATCGCCAGGTATGCTATGTGCCAAAATTTCATTCACCGTGTGCTTCTTTCTACCTTCTAAAACAGCCAGCATCCAACACTGCAAGGGCAGAACATTGTGCTGACCAGCGGTTCAAGTCTCTGGCAGCAGTACTACCGTGCTCCTAAGAACCAGGTACCATTTCACAAGCCAAAGCACTAGCACTAACTGGAGCGTTTTTTGAATTTTGAAGCCAACAAAGTCATTTACTTGTATCCTTCCTCAAACCACACCTGCTAGTCTCATCCTGGGAAGAGAGCGCCAAGCACAACCTCATGGAAGGATGTCTTATCTACCTTACCTCGCTTCCCTTCCTACCGTCACCAGGGGTCCAGCCTCCTCCCCGTGCACTCGTGCGCAGGCAATCCTGAGACTCATGGGGAATCAGAAAAGTTCCCTCCAACGTGATGAAGTAGAACTTTTTTGTCGCAGACCTGACAAGCAGGAGAGTCCAATAAACTGGATAAGCTGCACGTAAACATGTGATCACCTGATGTAATTAGTTACTTCTATTTATAGAAAGAACCTGGCCAACAGAGACCATTCCCTAGACAACCCATTAGTTATTACCCTCGTTAACAGCTGACAAAAATGTTAAAGTATTGTTTTTTTAAGATACAAAATTTCCACATATATAGTAAAAAAAGCAGACATCTATATAAATAAATATGCATTAAAAAAGTGTATAATACCACCTGTACCGCACTGAGTTGTTTTGGGTTTGTTTTGGTTTGTTTGTTGTTTTGTTTTTTTTTTTAAATTAGTTTGGTTGGTTATGAACTCTGATTTTTGGGACATATCTGCTAGGGAACCATCCAACTTTGTATTTATAAGCAGAAATCATGGAAGTCAATAGGATCACTTGCTGACTTTGGAAAATTTGGGTCAGACCAGAAATTCAGTCATTGTGCACATCCTGACTCCTGTTTCTTTCCCATGCATCACTCATGCCTGTACTGCAGACAATAGTAACAATAGCCTGAATTCAATATCCAGATTCTTTATTAAGTGTTCAGATCTTTATAGCACCATCTTCTTAACAGATTAGAAGTCATCTTCTCAAAGCATGATGACACACAGGGCAACATCAGGGAAAAGAAAGAGGGCTGAGGAACAACACAGCTCTAGTGAGAATCACTTCATCCAATTTTGTCTTTGAAGAACAATAAATGAAGAGACATCTCTGGTGGGGAAAAAAAATAATCAAAACACAGGTCTGAGAGGTTTCTGAGAAGTGAACACATTCAGCCCTAGCCATACTGAATGTGTTCAAAGGAGACAGGGGTGAAAGGGCAGAAGCAATAAGGTGGAAAAAAGGAAAGCAGCACATCAGAAAAGGATGAAGGACAGACCCATAAAAGCAAAAGTATGAGTTTGTCTTCACACAGACACAAGTGAAGTATAATTCTGACATCTACATGTGGACTAGGCTTTCCCAAGAACACTGGGGAGGAGAGGGAAAAGAGCAGCAATAGAAATATCCCCTCCCTGCGTAAAGCAGGGTATACATTCTTCTCTGCCTTTTCCGGATCACCTTCATATCCTGCTCCTGTTGCTATTCTAGATGGAGATCACTGGGAAGTTCACGTGATGCCTTGCCCAGAGTCACAGGCTGTACGGGCAGGTGTTTCACACCAATCAGTAGCGCCTGCCAGAAATCCAGCATGGGGTTTTCAGCCTGCTAAATTGCATCCTCAGGCCACTGCTTTCTGCAGGGTTCAAAGTCTGTAATCTCCAGCTCCATCTAGTTTACTTCAAGTGACTCGTGCAGAGCAGACGTCAGCAGAAATAGGTTAGAGTTGGGTTCAGGCGCTAGATTTCCCCCAGCTGGCTGAGATGCTCTTCGCCTTTTGTACTCAAGATCTGATACACCAACTGGAAGAATGATTTATAGATATATTTTTTTTTTCTTCCTCATTTTTGGCTATAGGGAGCATTTACTCCATACCCTAAAAAGGTATGTAATTGCATTACAACTGATATCTGTCAACCCCTTTATTAAAGAGAAGGTACAACACTATTTCTACTCGGCTTACAGAGTTACTGGATACTGCAGCATTCCTTCGAGGAAGCTGGGCAGAAATCTAGTCAGCGGTGGAGTTGGAGGCAATGTAAATAGACTACTGCAAGAAGAAAAAGCCAGCTCTGACAATCTGACTGTGTCACAAAATCACAAGTTTAGCCAGTAACCTGACGTGGCAAGATGCTTTTTGCTTACACTCACTTCTTTCAAATCCAGTACTTCACAGCCCTGTAACAAAGCCATATTATATTCTCAGATACATTAGCATTTTCACAAGTCCAAGCTTACTTCCTGACCGGTTATAAAAAAACAGGTATGTCCTTCTCGCATGGGGTTTATATTGCAACAGACAGCACTCCCTAAATATTCAGACTTTGTAACACTTGCTTTCAGGAAGATACACCTCCTTCTTACTCTGGAAGCAACTGCTCGCTTTCTTTCCAACAGATTCCTGCCACTTGCTTGAGGATTAATAAGAGCTCCAGAGCACAAGAAAAGCTCGAGAACCTGACACCCTCCATGCAGGTGTTCTTCACACCATCACAGCAGCACCTACAACCCAAGTCCTAAAGGTCAGTTTTGGG
>VZTL01070329.1:110497-125087 GCA_013400535.1 Scopus umbretta
AGGGGGGTGGCCGGCACCCGGGTGGCTCCCAGCGAGCGCTCGGCGTGAGTCTCCGTGGGAGAGGTGTGCCCGGCTCGGGCCGGGGGCCGGCGGGCACGGGGGGGCCCGGGAGGGGTGGCCGCGGCGCCCGGCTCCACGCTGCCCGCGCCTAGATGGACACCTCATATTCCCTCGTCTCCTGCAAAGAAAACAGACTGCGAGGGGTTGGACACTCGGCGGTGCGATGGGGTGCCCGGGACAGGGACGGGGCATCTCCCACCCCGTAGGGCCCTGGGGGCACATCCCAGCGCGTGGATGGCCCCAGGGATGCACGTCCCATCCCATGCATGATCTCTGGACGGACGTCCCATGCCGTGCATGGTCCTTGGATGCATGTCCTGCCCCATCTGTGATCCCTGGATGGTTGTCGCAGCTGATGTGTGGTGCCTAAATGGGTGTCCCATCCCATGCGTGGGCCCTGGATGGGTGTCCATCCCATAAACGGTCCCTGGATGGATGTCCCATCCCGTGCGTGGGCCCTGGATGGATGTCCATCCCGTGAACAGCCCCTGGATGGATGTCCCATCCCATGTGTGGGCCCTGGATGGATGTCCCATCCCATGTGTGGGCCCTGGATGGGTGTCCATCCCATGAATGGGTCCCTGGATGGATGTCCCATCCCGTGCGTGGGCCCTGGATGGGTGTCCATCCCATAAACGGTCCCTGGATGGATGTCCCATCCCGTGCGTGGGCCCTGGATGGATGTCCATCCCGTGAACAGCCCCTGGATGGATGTCCCATCCCATGTGTGGGCCCTGGATGGATGTCCCATCCCATGTGTGGGCCCTGGATGGGTGTCCATCCCATGAATGGGTCCCTGGATGGATGTCCCATCCCGTGCGTGGGCCCTGGATGGGTGTCCATCCCATAAACGGTCCCTGGATGGATGTGCCTTCCCGTGCGTGGGCCCTGGATGGATGTCCATCCCATGAACGGCCCCTGGATGGATGTCGATCCCATGCGTGGGCCCTGGAGTGCACGTCCCCATCCCACGCCTGTTCCGCCCCACACACAGCTCCTGGCACACATGGCCCGTGCGATGCTCGGTCCCCAGGGTGCCCAGCCCCAGCCGGGCGGGCGTGGGGGCCAGTACTTACTCCTGTCTCGTAGGTGGGGTTGTCAAAAGCCGACTCCACGGTGATGTGGTCGTAGGGGTGGGAGCCGGCGAGGGGCAGCTGCAGGGCTGGCTTCCCCTGGAGCCTGCAGAGAGAGGGCAGCTGGGGCAGCCGCGGGGCTGGGGGGACCCCAAGGGGGGACGGGGGGCCACCCGGCTACTCACTTGGAGAAGTAGAGATAAATGCCCCCGATGAGCAGGGCCACCACCAGCACGGGCAGGAAGATGGCGATGGCAACGTTGGTGCCCTCCAGCGCTGTCCCCGAGGGCACGGCCTTGGCCACGGCTGCCCGGGAGAGCGGGGGCTCACCGAGAGGGCACCCCACATCGGCTGCACCCCAGGGCGCCCTTCCACACCCCGGCACCCCAGGCTTCCCTGGCAAACCCTCGCCCTTACCATCCAGGTTGCGGTTGCTGTAAAACTCATCGTAGGATGCTGGAGGCAGGGGGAAGAAAGAAGCCGGCGTCAGCGACAAGAAGCGGGACGCCGAGCGGTGCCGGCGGGCTGCTGAGGGGTGTGGGGGGGTGGGGGGTCTGCTCACCCGCCTTGCAGATGGGAGGCGAGCCGCTCCAGCGCGAGGGGTGCCCCGGCAGGCAGCGCAGGCTGCCCTCGCCCAGCAGCGCCCGGCCGGCGGTGCAGGAGAAGCGTAAGGTGGCTCCTGCCGGGTACAGCCGTCGCTCGGGGCTCTGCCGCCCACCCGCCGGCACGCCAGGGTTGTGGCAAGGCTCGTATGTCTCCGCTGTGGGGCAGGGGCACGGTGGCATCAGTGCCTGCCGCCACGTGGGGGGACATGGCCAGGGAGGGGGTCCCCAACTCACGGATGCACTTGGGGAGTCGGTCACTCCACTTGGGTCCCCCTGCGGCGCGGTCGTGGCAGGTGAGGGTCCCAGCACCCGCCAGGACGTAGCCCTTGTCGCAGACGTACTGCACGGTGGCTCCCACTGGGAATTTAGGGCTGGAGACCACCCTGCGGCTGTGCTCAGCATCGCCGGGGTCCCGGCAGGAGGTCACTGCGGGCAGGAGGGACCGGCGGTGACGGTAGCTGTTGGGGACGTGCCTTGGGGTTAGGGGATGCCGGCAGGCACCACTCACCCCGCTCGCAGGAGGGCAGGTCACCGCTCCACGTCAAGTCCCAGTGGCACATCAGGAGGTCGGTGCCGGCCAGCTGGAAGCCAGGGTAGCAGTGGTAGGTGACCACGGTGCCGTGGAGCAGCTCCGGCTGTGAGGATGTCTTCCAGCCATTGGCGATGTCCGGTAGCTCAGGGCAGGTGTCGTTACGGGGGACCTCTGCGGGGACAGTGGGGTGAGCAGGGCAGCGGGGACACTGGCAATGCCAGGGACACCGGGGACGCCATCGTACTGTGGGGCTCACCGGAGAAGTGGATGACAAAGCCTTGCCGATAGGCGAAGGCACCAGCACCAGGGTCAGACTGGAACTGGACGGTGACATCAGCAGTGGAGGCGTAGAGCTTGAAGCGCCCGCGGGCGCCTGTGTACTGGCCCAGGATGCGTGCCGTCAGGTCGTCCCCATCATAGAAGGTCAGCATGTCCCCCGTGCCCAGCCGCAGCCTGGGGTAGCGGGGCCGTGAGGGTGGGGGGTGCGCAGACCACCCTGTCCCCCCGTCCCTGGTTGTCCCCACACTCACACGCGGACGTCCAGCATGATGCGTTTGTCCTCCTCCACGTGCAGCCCCCAGATGCAGTCCTGGCCCTTGCCATACGCCTCTGGCCAGTTTGGCGACAACACCACGCCGGCCGTGTCCGTCAGCTCCCCGCTGCACACCGCTGTGGGTGCATGCCGGGCTCGGCACTGCCGTGGGGGCACCTGCCACAGCACCCACCGGCACCCACCAGCCAGTCTTCAGCACCCACCATCCCTGTGGCTCCGGCTCCAGCACCCACCATAGCACAGAGGCTCCAGTATCCATTGTAGCCCACCCCTGACTCCAGCACCCGCCATCCCTGTTGGCTCCAGCTCCCACCGTGTTCCTTGGCTCCAGTATGCACTGCAGCACGGTGGCTCCAGCACCCATCATGGCCTGTCCCCATCTCCAGCATGTACAGCACCCCCCCAAACTCTGGTACCCACTGAACCCCCAATTCCAGCATCTGCTCAACCCCCAGCTCCAGTCCCCCCCAGCCCCAGCGCCCACCACGGCATGCCGGCTCCGTCTCGTTCCACTGTGGGTTGCTGGGGTCGACACACTCGATGATGGTGGAGCCCTGCTCCAGCGTGTAGCCGGGGTCGCAGCTGAACTCCACCGTGGTGCCCACAGGGTACCGGGGGTTGCTGGCCGTGAAGTTCCCATACTTGACGAAGGGCTCGTAGCAATGCCCTTGCTCGAAGGCTGCGGGCACAGGGGCAAAGGTCGGCGGGGGCCAGGCGGGCACGGGGATGCCGGGGTGCCCCCCTACGCCCTGGTCCCGTACCCTCATAGCGCAGTGCCATGCCCGCAGCAGCCCCGCTGCTGTCGGTGGTGAGCTCTACGAAGAAGTGGCGCCCGGTGCTGAGCAGCCCCTCGATAGGCAGGTACTCCACCTCGTAGGAGTCGTACACCGGCGGTGCCTCCACATTGTTGCCGTTGCGGATGATGAGCCTGCCGAGGCATGGCAGGGGCAGGGTGCTGCGCTGGCCCGGGCCAACACCACCCTTCTTTGTGCATGGATGGTAGCACCCAGCCCCAGCCATGGCCAGCGGTACCCATCCTTGAACATGATGAATGGCACCCACCCTTGGACATGGCCAGTGGTATCTTCCTTGAACATGGCCAACCGCACCTATCCTTGACCATGGCCAATGGCCAACAGTGCCCACATTTGAGCATGGCCAACGACACTCATTCTTGAACGTGGCCAACAGCACCTATACTTGGATACAGCCAACAACACCCATCCTTGAATATGCCCAATGGCACCCATCCGTGGGCACGGCCAATGGCCCCCATGCTTGGATATGGCCAATGGCACCCATCCTTGACCATGGCCCTGTGCCCAGTGCCCGGCTGCCTGAGGATGCCACCCCGCCTCCCCAGGGCCCCTCTGCCCCGGGACCAAACCTGTCGTCATCCTCTGCCAGCGAGACCTTCTCGAAGTGGAGGTGCAAGCGGTGGCCGGCGGGTGCCTCCAGCAGCCAGTGGCATGTCAGGTTGTTGCTATAGTTCCCGGGGAAGCCGGGCGAGACTATGCGTCCCACTGTGGCGTTCCGGACCACCCCACCGCATGCCGCTGCGGGAGGGGGACCATCAGTGTCTGGCTGTGCCGCGCTGGCTGTGCTTCATCCCCCCGATGCTGGTGCTTACCGAGGCAGAGGGGCTCACGGCTGCTCCAGAAGGGGCGGGTGGCGTTGCGGCAGGTGAGCCGGCGGGCGCCCTGCAGCTGGTAGCCGGCAGCACAGCGGAAGCGGGCATCCCCACCGGGGTGTAGGCTGCTGACCGAGACCTCCCCGAAAGCCGGCCGTGCGGGGAAGGGACAGCTCAGCAGGTAGGCTGGGAGCAGGCGGTGGCGTTACTGGGGAGGGACGGACCCCCCAGGACCCCAGCCCACCCTGTGCCCAGCACCCGCCTCCCCAGCCCCTGGGTGTGCCTGGGTGCTGCAGGGCTGGGTGACACGGTGCCTATCGCTGCCAGTAACGATGCTAAACGAGCCTGTAATTGCTCACGCCAATTAGCTCTCCATTAACGTTCTTCGCCCGGTCGGTGCCCGCTTAACCCGCCAGCGGCACAGATTAATTCTGCCACGCGTCGCCACTCTCCGAATTAGCGGAGGAGCCCCTGGGGGAGTACCGGGGGGTCCATGCCAGTGGCGGGCGCTGCCCTGTACCTTGGTAGTGGAAGTGGTAGGAGCCGGGGCTGGGGGGCCGGGGGCTCTGGAAGCGGAGGGTGAGGAGGTTGGCGGGGCTGCGGATGACCTGGCCCCGCAGCAGGAAGGACTCGTTGGCCAGGAGGGTGGGCTCCAGGCCCCCCACGCTCTCCACCGTCAGCGTCTCCCCCTCCGCCAGGCTGATGTTCTGTACCTGTGGGGGACGGCCAGGCGTCACTGCCCCGGCATCGTCCCGGCACCCAGCTCAGAGCTGGTCCTCGGGCAGCTTGCCTGCGGTCAATAACCTGCTGGAGCTTGTCTGCACAGGGCAGCGCCTTTCAAGCACGGTTAGCAGCGCCATAAATCATCTTGCCGCGCAAAGAGCAGCAGGGCCCGGCCGGTGGCTCTGCCGGAGCACCACGGCACAGCCGGGCCCACGCCAACAGCCTCGCCGACAGCCAGGCGTGCGCCCCAGCGCTCCAGAGCAATTTGCTATTAATGATGTTAATTAAGCGGTGCTGCGCGGTGATGAGCGGCGGCACTGGCGAGCGCTGCTGTGCGAGGAGGAGGAGCAGGAGCTGACCACGGAGCTGCTGCTTCCTGCTCGCCGCCGGCTTTCGGTGTGCCACGGTGCTGCCCTGCGGTGGCTCTGGCGGTGGGCCAGGCAGAGGCGGGGACGCATGGCCACGTGCGGCCGATGGGAGCAGCACGAGGCCTCGGCACTGCGGGAGCTGCCACCAGCCCCCGCTCCTGGCTGATGGGCGCCAGGTTTTCCTGGCTCTGTACCACAGCCTCGCGCACCCACCGGCGTTGCTTACACCTTCTCCGTCAGTGCTTTCTTAATTAAATCCCACATCGCTTCTTCCGTGATGGGTGCCAGCTGCGGAAGCCGGTGGGCACGGGGCTCCCACCAGCCCACATGCCTGCATCCCTGCCCTGGGGCCCGAGGGCGGGAGATGCCCTGAGCCGGCTCTCCTGGCTCAGGGACACAGGGTCAGGGACGGGGACAAGGACAGGACCGCCTGTTTGCTGCATTGCGCGTGGCCACGCAGCCGCGGCACAGAGCGGGGGACAGGCCACGCTTGCCTGCGGGCACTTGGCACCCCGTCCCACCCACAGCCCCCAGCTCACCTTGAGCTCCACGCCGTAGCCAGGGTAGACAGACACGGTGTAGGTGCAGTCCAGGCTGCCATCGTAGGGGACAGTGGCCGGCTCCGGGGACACCAGCCAGCCTTCGGGGCCCGCCAGTGTCCGGTTGCAGGGGACTGGTGACAGAGGAGACCCCGGCTCAGCCCTGCTTCACCCCAGCTCCCCCCGGCTCCCTCCCCGGCGCTCACCTGGCCCCTGCAGCGTGGTGACGGTGGTGGTGGTGATGGTGGAGGTGGTGGTGGTCCCCTCCTCATCCCCCGGGATCACAGCGGCCCCGGTGCGGGGTCCCAGGGATGTAGCAGGGGTGGCGGGTGCCCGGCTGGGGGACACGGGGCCTGACTCCGTCACTCCGGTGGGTGACCACGAGGGGTTGGCGCCTGGCACGGCCCCCCACGCCTCCCCCCATGGCCCCGGGTGCCCTGCCGGCGTGGTCAGCGGGTCAGTGGGGAAGGCGGCCCTGGGCAGGACGGGGTTGCGTGGCGGGGACTTAGGGGCTGGGGGGCCGGGAGCTGGCTGGAGAGCACCGGCAGGCAGGAGAGGGCCAGGGCCGGCGGGCAGGAACGGTGCCTGGCCCAGGTAGTCCTTCTTCAGGAAGGCTTCATGCAGCAGGTCCTCCAGCAGCGGGTGGTGGTTGAGGAGCTTCAGCGTGGGTGCCGTGCTCACAAAGCGAGCCTCCGCCTCCCGCTCTACTGGCGTGGGCAGCGCTGTCGGCTCCCCCTCGGCCTCGGCGCTCTCCCCGGCCTTCTTTGCCAGCCCGTTGAATCCTGGCGGGAGGAGAGAGTATGGGGTGCTGAGAACCCATGGACCGATGCTGCATCATGGACTGATGCTGCGCTGGGGACCAACGCTTCATTCTGGATCAATGATGCACCATGGACCGATGCTGCATCGTGGACTGCTGTGGCACGGGGGGACTGGTGCTGCACCTGGGACTGATGCTTCACTGCACCATGGACCAGTGTGGCACCTGGGACCAAGGCTGCACCAGGGACCAAGCCTTGGACATGGACTGATGCTGCGCCAGGGATGGATGCAGTGCCGGGGAGCGATGCCGGTGCAGTGCCACAGACCTATGCTGCACCGGGGGCTGATGCTGCACCGGGGGCTGATGCTGCACCGGGGCCAACACTTCATCATGGACCAACGCTTCACCAGGGGCCAGTGCTGCTCCAAGGACTAACACTTCCCTGCGGTCCAGTGCTGCACCACAGCCAAGATGGCAAACAAGCACATCAGCTGCCTGCAGTGGGGCCCTGCCATGTCTCGCCCCGCTATGCCCTTCACTGGGGTAGCCCAAGCAATTAAGCCCTGGTTAATTAACACACAGCTGCAGCTTGTACCACGTTAAGGGTGTCCACTGCTCCTGTGACCCAGTCCTGGTGGGGACAGGCCTGGTGTTGGGTGTCCCTGGTCACAGCTTGTCCCTCTCCATGGAGGTGGCCATCCCGTGCTGAGGGTCCCCCTGGACCCTAAACCACCGCGGTGCAGACACACAGGTGATTGCCGTGGCTGCCGTGACCGGCTGCACCAGGGATGCCACCGGAGCCTGAATGCTGGGAGCCAGCTCCAGGCCACCAGTGCAATGAGTCTGGGAGAGCTCAGCTTCTTTCCATCCACCTGCCAGCCAGGCTGTCCCCGGGCAATGTCAATCTGCTGGGGACCCCCTCCCCTCTGATGCTCCGCACCTCCCACCCGCAGCCACGGGGACCCCCCTGCCATGGCCACCCCGTCCTCCCATGCATTAGCCTCTAAGCAAATCCCTGTCATGCCCAGCCCAGCCGTTTACAGCCTTTAGACCAAAAAAAGAAAGAATTTAATCAGCCCTAGTGAAGCACCCAGCACCTCTCCCTGCCGGATCCGGCACTGCACAGTCCCATCTCCCGGGGGGCCCAGCTCCCCAGCCCCACCATACGCAGCAGGGGGTATGCCACAGCGGCAGGGATGCCACGGCAGCACCCAGCATCCCTCCGTGGCCCGGTGCGGGGCGTGAGGCTGTGGTAGTGCATGGGCACGTCTCACCGCCATGCACAGGCGCTGATGACACGATACTGCCAATTACTGGGTAATTATACCGATCCGTAGCAGGGCAGGGCCCTGCAAAGATTAATTACTCTGTGACTGCCACTTTTAAGGGACTATTAAGAGACGTTAACTTGGGTGAGCAGCACAGGGGGAGCTGCTGGGTGCTGCCAGGCACCCCCACCACCCTGCCACCCACCGTGTCCCCACCGCCCTGGGACGGTGACAATGCCGTGGGCACAGCAGCACGGCGGGCAGGCAAGCACCCAACCGCGCCGGCTCCGAAAGGTTCACTTGCCCCCCAGCAAGGCCAGAATTATTTTTTAATAGGATCCATTTATTAGAACATAAAAGTTAATGAGTTTATACTGAAGGGCACCAAAATATCTTTTAGGCTTTTACAGCAGATTAGTGCTCAGGGCTGGGCCCTGTGCTGCTTGCGAGCCACCACGGCCGCCCGCGCAGCGAAGGCTGGGATGGAGACGCTCGCCCTGGCCCCCTGCACCTCCCTGCCCGCAGTCCCAGCTGCCCAGGGTGCTGGGGAGCACGGTGGTCCCTGTTGGGGCTGCCGGGTGAGGCCAGACCCCACGGCAAGGCTCCTACAGCAGATCCCATCCAGGTGCTGCGGCACCCTGGGCTGGGCAGTGCCGGGGCACCGGGTGCTGTCCTGGGCTCTGCGTGGTGCTCTGGGCACCATGCGATGCTCTTGGCACCGTGGGATGCTCTTGGCTCTTGGGGGATGCAGGATGCTCGGGGCACTGTGGGAAGGCAACAGGTGCCCAGATGTTGCCACTTGTGCCCAGATGTTGCCACCGGTGCCCCCTGAGCACTGCAGGATTAGAGCCTCCACCTCTACAGATGCCTTTAAGCAGCTTATCTCCAGTGACCGTGCCACAGCTGTGTCCCTCCTGTGTCCCCGGTGTGACCAGGGGCTGGTGACAGGGACCCCTGCTATCTCTCTAGCACACAGCCCTCTGGGCCCTGGCACCGAGCAGGGACCCTCCAGGTCTCGGGGTGGGCACAGACCCTTGCAAAGGGGCTGCCAAGTCCCCACCGGCCGGGTGCCCGCCGGGGCCCCTCAGCATGCACAGCACGTGCCCATGGCCGCAGCCAGCCCGGGGTCCTAATCCCTCACATCGGCTTTGCCGGGCGGGAGTCTATTAACGGTGGCTGGAAGCTGGGGAGACGCCGGAGACTAATCCGGCTGCGGCGGGCAGCCGCCCCTCCCGGCAGGAATCAATGCCGCCTGCTGTCGCAAATAAATAAATAAGGCGGGATGCAGCCGCCTGGGGAGCGCTGATCAATGCCGCCCGCCAAGAAAGCAATAACAAAGCGCCCGGCTCAGCGGAGGGGACAGGGCAGGGCCCTTGGCTGCCCCAGGACCATCACCGTGCCCTGGCACGGTGGTGCTCTCTGCCTCAGTTTCCCCANGGTGGGCAGGTGTAGGCAGCGTGGGAGCACAGGCAGTGTCAGGATGCAAGCAGGAGCGGGTGGGCGGTGTAAGAGCGCAGGCAGGGACGGGCGGCTGCAGGCAGCGGGTGGGCAGATAGGTGCAAGCAGGAGCGGGTGGGCGAGCGCAGGCAGGCGCACACGGGCAACGTGAGGGCGCAGGCAGGGGCAGGCGGGCACAAGCAGGGCCGTGAAGCCAGCTCCCCACCAGACAGCCCTGTTGCCCACGCCACCCAGCCAACCCAGCAGTGACCGGCGTGGCGAGCCGCGCACCCCGTTGGCACCTACGCTGGCGCCCACGTCCTGCCACCCCATGGCCTCCTCCACCCCAGCACTGCCAGCGAGCCAGATGCCCATGGCCAAGCCGGGGCTGCCCTGGTGCCTGGGAACACCACGGGCGAGCACGGCCGCCAGCCCCGGCGGCTGCCGGAGGAGCCTGGGTTTAATATTCATGGCGGCGCTGGCGGGGAAGCGTTTGACCTTGTATGTTTTGCGATTCTCCTTGAATTGAACAGTCATTTACCCGCTGACACATGTCACATGTCGCCGCAACCGGTTCCCTGGAGCATCGCGGCGGCGGCAGCCAAGCACTCGCTGACATACCAAACGCCGAGCATCACCGACACCGGGTGGGCACGAGGGCAGAGCCCGGCAGGCATCGGGGTGCCCAGCCCCGGGGGTTTCCTTCCTCCCCACCCGGNTCACATCGGCTTTGCCGGGCGGGAGTCTATTAACGGTGGCTGGAAGCTGGGGAGACGCCGGAGACTAATCCGGCTGCGGCGGGCAGCCGCCCCTCCCGGCAGGAATCAATGCCGCCTGCTGTCGCAAATAAATAAATAAGGCGGGATGCAGCCGCCTGGGGAGCGCTGATCAATGCCGCCCGCCAAGAAAGCAATAACAAAGCGCCCGGCTCAGCGGAGGGGACAGGGCAGGGCCCTTGGCTGCCCCAGGACCATCACCGTGCCCTGGCACGGTGGTGCTCTCTGCCTCAGTTTCCCCACCTGTATGAGGGGGCCGGCAGCCTGGGCAGGCAGGAGGTGCGGGCAGCCAGGTCCCTGGCGCAGGGGGAGGGCAGGGGTTGGGGCTCGCAGGAGTCCAGGTTTATTTTCCAATTTAAAATCCAATCTGGCTTTGCCCCCGTGGCCGGGGCTGGCAGCCATGATGAATGAGCTGTCAGGCAGCAGGCGCCACGCTCCCCTACCCGTGTCCCCCNCACGGGCGAGCACGGCCGCCAGCCCCGGCGGCTGCCGGAGGAGCCTGGGTTTAATATTCATGGCGGCGCTGGCGGGGAAGCGTTTGACCTTGTATGTTTTGCGATTCTCCTTGAATTGAACAGTCATTTACCCGCTGACACATGTCACATGTCGCCGCAACCGGTTCCCTGGAGCATCGCGGCGGCGGCAGCCAAGCACTCGCTGACATACCAAACGCCGAGCATCACCGACACCGGGTGGGCACGAGGGCAGAGCCCGGCAGGCATCGGGGTGCCCAGCCCCGGGGGTTTCCTTCCTCCCCACCCGGTGGGTGCCCCATCCCCTCCTCACCGCCCACGGCCCGTGTAATCCCACTTCCCCCGCTCTCCCTGCGGAGCTAATGCGTTTGTACAGCAATTTCCCTGAGCGGTGGCGGTGATAAATTGCATGTCTGCTGCTATTTCGGACCCAAGCACTGGAGCCGTGCAGCGCTATGTCCCCCCTCCCTGCACTGAATCAGCCCCCCCAGCCCTGCATCAGGACCCCCTGTGACGGAGCCCCCACCGCCAGGCGCCCACCCTGTGCCACCCCAGGGTGCTAGCCCCCCACGGGGCACTGTGCTAGCTCCAGGCTCCCCTGGCACCCAGTACCTGGTCCCCCAGGCCTGGGGGACCCACGGTAGCAGAGGGGTCACCCAGCCCGCAGGGCACCCCTGGGAGCTGAGGGTGCCTGTCCAGCGCAGGGCTGGAGGCAGGCAGGGAGAGCGGAGCCATGCTGCCCTCCCGGCTCCCCTTCCCTCCGCCCGCTGCCAGCCACAGTAATTGAAATCTGGTTGAGGGAGGCGAGCGAGAGCTGCTCGTCAGGCTCCGAGTTGGGCTGCTCAGCCATGTCATCTTCCCCGCAGACACCATTCCCTCCCAGTGGGTGGGAGACACGGAGCATCGCTGCCTGCTCCCGACGGAGCTGGCTGGCGACGGAGCTGGCATCCCAGCTGCCCCCAGTGCCCGCCTTCACTCCCCTGGGAATTCAACATGAGCATCCCTTTGCCAGCAAACCCTGCACCCTACCCCGTCACCGCTCTTCATGTAGGATGAACCGTCCAGTTCTGGAAGCCACCACTAGCTGATGCTATGGCCACATACCCCCCACCTCTGCTGTCACCCCCAGCGCAGCTGGGGACCACTGGAGCCCACCCTGTCTGGGCATTGCCCCCACACATCACCCAGTGCCGGCGGATCCAGCATTTCAAGCACCTCTCTCCATTTTCACAGGGTCACAGCAGCAATCTCGTGGCTGATTAATATTTGATCCCTTCAGCACAGCTCGTTACTGCATTTAAATTATATATGTAATAACCCCCACCGGCATGGCGAGCATACGGGCTGGCTCCTGCTGCCTGTCCTGCAGGCAGGGGATCAAGTGCATCCCCAGCCCCGGCTGATGGGACCCTCCGACGCCTTGGAATATGTGACAAGCAGCGCTGGGTCTCAGCACGGGGCAGGCCAGCGGGGAGCCAGGCAGACGGAGACATCCTCGGCTGCCTCTGATGGGTCCAGGCGGGCCCTTTGCCCACCCAGGGATGCCCGTGGAGGGAGACGTGCTGGTTCCCCGGCTGGTCCCATCTCCCCAGCAGCCAGAGGAACGGATGTTGCCGGAGGAAGGAATGCTGCCGTTCCCAAGCTGCTGCTTGCGACTGGAGGGAATCCATTACCTCCCTGGTTATAGGCAGCTTTCAAAGGCAATCTTTCAATTGTGCACATTTAAAGAATTGATTTGAGGTGAAATTATCCTCTCCCGCCGGAGCTGCCGGAGACACAACTTCATCCGCCTCCTCCAGAGCCTGCCTGCGCTCACGGGGGGCCCGGCAGCTCGGGGTCAGCCCCGACCCCTACCCCAGCACAGGGCTGCACGCTGGGAGACACGGCTCTGGCAAGGCCCGTGCCGGTCTGGGGATCCCACCAGCTGCACGGTGGGGTCCCCACACTGCTCCACACCCGGCCCAGGCTGCCCTTGCCGTGCCCTTGCCCAGGCTCCTTTGCACCTCATTTTCCCCCCCACGATCCTTCTGCTCCAGCTCTGCCCGGCGGCTGCACGAAGCCTGGGGCTGGCAGCCCTGCCCAGCGCAGCACCGTATGCCAAATCCCTCCCCGCCAGTGCTCACCCGCGGCCAGTCCTGTGGCAACCAGGCTCCCAGGGGGATGGCGGAGGCGGCTGGCCTAGCCTGCGCCCTGCATCCCCGCGGGGCAGCCCTGCCCTCCCGCCCTCCAGCTTAAGAGAATTATCCAGATAATCCTGGCCTGGCGGCAGAGCAGCATGGCAGTGATGAAGTCTTCCGAGGCACGCAGGGGACAAGCACGCACACTGTTAATTACTGTAGCAGACGCCTGTTTCCTTCCCCGGCCCCCTCCTCACACTGAGACCCCCGACCAGCACCCACATCCCCAGGGACATCGCGTCCCCCAGATGCATCGTCCCTGTGGACACGGTGCATCCAGATGATGCTGGATGGTGTGGCACAGCTCGGCTCCATGCCCCTCACCATGATCCATGCTGCTTCCCATTACCCCAGGCTGCCAGGATCCCAAATTACAAGGAGCTCCCTTCAGCATGGCAAAAAAGACACCCCAAAAAAGCCAGGCCTGGCTTTGGAGAGCTGGGGAGAGGGGGTGCAGTGGCACAGAGTGGATGGAGCTGTGCCCGGCACTGTACCCCCTGGTTGCACCAGCGGGGTGGGGCCCAGATCCCACTTTCAGCTGGGGCAAATCCCTGTGGGCACCAGGGATGGAGCTGCCCCGCAGCTGGGACAGGCCTGCAGGTCACTGCACAGGGAGACTGAGACAGGATCAGACCCTGCATCACCACCACCCGGGGGCATTGCCAATCCCCCCAGCCTGGGTGAGCGGCCTGAGACCCCCGTCCCCATGTCCCCCAGACCTGTGTCACATCCCCACCATGCACCAGCCCATAGATGCCAAGTCAAGGCCACGGTGACACTGAGTGTGGCAGTGCTGCATGGAAATCAGGGTGCTAGGCTGGGAGCCCTGCGTGACAGGGGACAGGGATTGGGTGGGCGAGCCCCACAGGCAGCTCCCAGCACATGGGGGCACACAGGCTGGATGGAACCCCATGACTCCCAGCCCTGGAAAGAGCTCAGCACCTCCCAGGGCATCCCTACATCTAACACTCTGCGAAATGCACATGCAGAGTTTAATTAACTTTATTGATATTCAGAAATTAGGGGACTGACTAGAGGTAATTACTCATTAGAAATCATTAAACTGACACGGTAAGCACCAGCCGCCCTCGGGGGAAGCCTGCCCTGCCCAGGGCCCTGCTCCCAGGACAGAGCCAGGGACACGGACCCCCCTCCAGCCTCGCCGGCCCCGGCAGAGCAGGAGATGGGGGTGCCGTGGCCTTACCCCACTTGCTGCCCTGCGGAGGGTCCCCCATACACCCCCCCCCCCCCCAAGCAAGAGGGCTGTGGCAGCAGCCCCAGGCGGCAGAGCGAGACGGGAATAGCAGCGGGCACAGGGCCACGGTGCCCTTCCCCGGCTGGGCTCGGCTGCCAGATGGGGAGTTTATGTAACTCCCTGCACGGCTGCTGCCCGCAGCTCGCCTGAGCCGAGCGGGCAGCCTGCGTCCGCTGCCCGCATCCCACCGGGGCCGGCAGGGCCAGACCCCTGCCCGCTCCTCACCCCATGCATGCTGCCCACCATTGGCATGGCTGTGGTGGACTGGGGGCGCCCCAAACCCCGCCAGGTCCCCCCCCAAACCCCGCCAGGTCTCCAGTTCTGTTTTTTGGGGCAGCAGAGCCGCAAGGCGTCGAGG
>VZTL01070330.1:3241-26485 GCA_013400535.1 Scopus umbretta
CCTAATAATAAGGCATGTGAATGATGCCTTTGAAAATTGACAGCGATTCACATGATCTCAGCTAATCCTCAGCGTGACTCTTGTCAGCCACCACATTGGTGTAGATGTAAGGAAATGATTAGTGTGTTGTTAGCACCTTTCAAGCCCTTTTTGGTGTGACTACTCTGCTAATTTTTGAAAGCCCCACTGAGACTCCAACAAAAAAAATACAAGCCCACCTCTTGCATCCGCCTTTTGTGTAGGAATTAAAAATATATACTTAGAACTTCAAAACCCTTTCTATGAACGTTTGCCAATATTTTAAAACTGATCCACATATGGTGTTCTGTCTGCCCTTTTGACTTGACTTCCTCTGAGCATTCATGCGGTCGTGTTTTACAGGAATGAATGGGAAGTGAATAGACAGTGACTTTGGGAGTGCCGGAAAGCCAGCTCTGAGGGATGCTGCACCACAGGTTTTTGCAGTAAGCTTTGCGAGGTCCATGTGGTGGTGGCTGTCTTTGGTGGCATATGGCAGTGGCTCTTGCTTCCTTCTCATGGTCAGGGGCTGCCCTTCAGCCGGCTGAAGTGCTTTGGGGGTGCACAACTGCTGCTGGAACACTGCATTCTAAACGCAGTAACTGCTGGGTACAGAGCCATGGTTCGTTGTGAGGCCCAGGGCTTGTGGTTCAGGAGCAGAAATGGTGCCATGTGGCTCAGCCGGACCACTAACTTGGCAGAGCCGCCGCTGGACTATTGGCAGGGAGCTCTTCGTGACGTGAAACTTTCCTGCAGCTTTGCAAAAGCCTGCTTTAATCATTGCCAAGAATGGATGTAGGTAGGAAACTGCAGTTTACTTGTGCTCATTTCATGGGCACAAACCATGCAAGGTTCTCAGATGAAATGGGATCATTTTACTGATAATACTTTTAATTTGCCTGCCAGGGCTGGAGCCTGGGCATCGCTGTGGAAAGCAGTTCATGTGGGCTTAGCAGTATTTGGAGAATCAAAGTGTTCACGCAGCTTGAGGTCTGTCTGTTCCTGTGCTTAATGTTTTTTGTTAGCTGGCTCTAGGCAGCTTCCTGACTCATTCTTTGGAGATGTTTCAGCTCTCTTCACAGGTTTATATCACATTTTTATCAGTTAGCTTTAGAAAAACCCAACAAACTAACAGCATGTGCAGTGAAGGAATCCTGTATGGGTAACACCAGAAGTTTACCATCAGTTCACTTTTCCTCAATAGCCATTTTTCCTTCACCCCACTCCCCTTTCCTGCTGGCTAATGGCCTACACTATTTCCTGAATTATTTCACAACACTAGGAAATAGGAAAAGCAAATAGTGTCTTTAATAATAAGCCATTTTAAAATTACAAACCTATTTGAAGTGAATTGTACTTAGGAACCTTACTCTCAAAATGGTGGATAGTTGGAAGGAAAACTTCTGGTCCCACTGTCAGCATGACTTTTTATGGGAGGGCTTTTGAATTTAGAATAACTTCAGAGCTGGCAGTATATTTTAAAATATCAGTATCTGAGCTAATCTCTGATTTTTAGCACTAGAGGAGCTTGAGGTCCATTTGCATGTTTAGTGTCATTTTATTGCCTGTGCAAAATGCTTTTTATTCACAAAGCTGAATATAAATAAGCATGGTTACTAAATTTTTGCGTGCAGCAATAGTGTCAAAAGAATTTATCTTTTGTGAAAAAAAGAAAACCAAAATATTTATTTATTTTTAGGTATTCCATCCTTCTATGTTTATGACCCGATAAATTTTATTTTAAAGCACATAGTGCAATTTTTGGTGTGCCAAAAGGCACTTATACCATACTCTGATGTTTTATTTTCGTGCATCTGTGAAGCTAAACCTGTAAAGTCTGACCCTTGTGAAACGCTTAGTTCCACACAGTCTCTGTTTTTATGAAATGGGAATGCAAAGCAGAAAAAGAATTAAGTATCTTGAATACAGATTATTAGGATTTGGCCCCTGGTTAACATGTACTCCACATGGCTGGAAGCAACAGCTACCTTTTGGTTACTGTGTACTTCATTCTGGCCAATGAATACAGAACTAATATTCTGACATTTCGGCAATTTTCAGCCTTATGTGAACAGCAAACAATGTTTGCTTCAGATTGCGTGACCAACAAATAGTGGTAGAGTGGCCATGATACATGTGAACAGAAAATACAAGCATAGGCAATGCTTTTTGTATATTGTCCTCGGCACTGATAGGTATTGTGTCATTCCTACAGGTACAAACGCAATATAATTCTGAAATACCTATATGTTAAATATATCATTTTTCTCTCAGCAATTTTCATTCTGTTAATGCAGTTTCATGCAGACAGTGGACGCCATTTAATGTGATGAATGTTCTCTGTTGTTTCTATCAAAGATGAAAAAATATACTTGGATGTGTTAGGTTGAAGCATTAACATTTTTCTCTACATAGAGCTCCCAAGGTAGAGTTGAGTATCCTTGTATTATGCCAGATTTTTTTACTGATGTAATTCAGTGTAACTCCTACACATCGGTTTGAGCACAACAGCTTCAGTAGACGTGACCTGGGGATGTGGTTTGATATACTTGGCATAGAATTCACTTGTGCATCAGTGTACTTGGAGCACATTAAAGAAGTTTATAAACTAGACATATGTGTTGGCTATAGGCTTCGGGAGATATAAAGCCATTGTTTATTCTACGGGATCGACAATAAATCAGTCTTGAGAAATCGTCTCAAACCACTTGCTTGAGAATTATATGAGGATATCGCCTGCGTCTTGTTTCTTAAGCAAATGTTTTGCCTTAAAGGGATATGCGCCATGCAGGCAGAAGACAGCAGCAGTTTGTTGAGGGAATTAAGTAAAATGGCCAAGAAAGCCAGAAGCATGATTTCCATCAACTTGAGCAGAATTAGTGCCAAGATCTCTGCTGTTTGCATCCTGGTGCTGTGCTATTGCATTCAATCATTGCCAGCCAACATCCATGGAAATATGTGACTTGTTTGGAGTTTCCTTAAGCAAAATGTCTCAAGTTTTGATCCTGATCTGTCTCCTGACCTTTATGCTTGCAGCTTGCTTGTTGAGAGATTTAGTGAATGGAGAAAACCTATCCTTTCCTATTCCTCTATCTTTATTTGCAGGAGCATGCTGTCTATCTGAAGCAATACTTTATTCAATTTTGATTTATCCAGATACCTCCTGGCTATTTCGCATGTCATTATGTGCACCACATTATCAAAAAAGACCAAGAAACTGGAGAGAGCTAAAAAATCATAACTGGGAATATCAAGGACAGGCCAACATGTCTGACAAAAATTGAATGGCATGAATAAGGTGCTGGAGCAATGATTAAAGGCAATAGGGCATTATGGCAGCCAAGGAATATTTGAGACTTATGAAAAGGAAGCAAAGGAATTGAGTGTGGCACCTTCTGTATACTAAGTTGTATTTTTAGAAGTGGAAAGTTTTACCTGACTGTAAGGGAAACTATAATGGCATGAGGAATGTGGCTCCCAAGGAGAGGAGAAAAAGCCCTTCACCTGGGAGTTTGGGAACTGCAGCAGATAAAACATTAGCAGCAGACGAAGCATGTTGTCAAGAACAAGCTCGCAGGTTCAGGAGGGTGGCTGAGATTATCTGGCAGGTCTTTACCTTCTCCATCTCCTGTGCTTCTTCAGTTAGTCAAATCATTTCCAACTTACACAACCCACCAGTTGCATTGAAACCCCTTGGATACCTAAGATAGGTAATACTTGGCTGCATGTTCTTGACTATTTTAAGCTTCTTAGGAAACGGTTCCACATTTGATGGTCTTGTGTGAAAGCGAAGCTTAGAATACTAATGCCTGATGTAAATCATTCCTTTTTGTAAATGTTTTGGAAGCATACACCTCAAATATAGGCAATTAGTTCCTCTGGGAGTATATTTATGTTTCATTAGAAACAGCAAAGTGTTGATAAAAAGCTGTAGTAGTAAAACACTTATCAATTTGTAATTATAGTTGAAAAAATTTTCACCTAAGCTTGTATGAATTCAGAAAAAAGAGGTAAATATTTTAAAAAAAGTTTAGAGGTAGGCTTCTACAGCAATAGTTTGTTGCTTTAGAAGATCAGCAGTTTTGATGGTCAGAAAACTTACTGTGGTGCCCTAAAATGTACTCAGGAACCTAATTTTGAGTGATCTTTGTTTTTAATTCCAGTTGAAAAACCTTTAAAAATTAACAACATGGCTTAGAAACATTTATCTATTTATCTTTCTTCTTGATTATTGATTTTTATTTTTATTTTTAATCTAAGTGTGCAGTTACTTTTTTAATTAATGAGGTTATTTCTAGAGATTTGGACAAACTACAGTACAGGGTATAGAGCTGTTTATTTTCTAAGCCAAAACAGGGAAGCGACATAAATGTTTTGATGCTGTTCACATTTTTCAAGCATACAGTTCTAGTAAGCATGATGTATCTATTTTGAAAAGAAAAAAATATTCCAAGTTTCGTAGCTGACTAGTACGAGCAGAAATTAAAAGATAGTGAAGATTAATGGAAAAGCCCGTGAAATTTATAGAAAAAAAGTAAGGGATTATTAGATAATGAAGACCTTTCTAAGATTTGGAAGCACTTTTCAGACATAACAGAGACTTTTGGTTCAAAAAATTCTATAGAAATTTTACCAAATCTTATCTAATTCTGTTGGAGAACTTTGCAATTTTTAAAAATTGTATTAAGCAGAACCTTTTTCAGCAAGTGGTTTGTTTAAATTCAGAGCACTTTCCCAGCACGAATGAATTTACCATCAGGATAGCAGAATCAGGCCCTGTAGTTTGTGCCTGTAGAGCTTGGCTGGATTGTTTTACTGCATTTTATAGAGTTTATTCATAAAGTTTCTTTTTTTTTTTAGAGTTTTTTTTTAAATTTTTTTTTTTTTTTTTTTTTTTTTTTTTTTTTTTAAGTCCTTATTGGTTTGAGTACTAAGAACAGCACCGGGGTAGACAGCATTCACTTTTAGATTCTGTTATTCTAGGATGTCATGCTTACTAGTGTTATTTTAAATAACTTTTTCAGATGCATTATATTCATCTTGACAATATATTATTTAAACAATGTGTTCAATCCCACTATCTAGGAAAAAAAAAAATCCACCATAATTACAGAAATTACAGAAGTAAATTTCCAATCTGCAGAGTTTCATTCTTATGATAAATATATTGAGGGTTTTGCATATCATATTGAAGATACACGTGTAAAATAACCCTGCTAAATTAAAGAGCAATTACTTGGTTTATCATTGTTTGCCTTAAAACTATCACCATCTTGAAAAGAGGAAGAAGAACTTGTGGGGCAGGACTTTACACACTGACTTTTTGCAGGACTGTTGTTATGAATATCACCTAAGCTCAATGGATAATCAATTAGATCTATGCTTTCTTTGCAGCTCTTTCCAAACACTTTTTTCTCCGAGCCCCGCCATTCTACTCAGCATGCTGCGGTGGGTCCTGTCAGCACCCTGCATCCCCCACTGCTTTTCCAAGTAAGTTTTTATGCTTCATCAGTAATGCTTGAGTTATTCTGTAAACCAAAGCAGCAGGATTTAATGTGTTCTGGAAAACTAATTGGTGATGCAATGGCAGCAGCTAATTCCTTAGTAAAATCACAGCAATCCTATTCAGAGGGTTTCCAAAGATTTATCAAACTTAAGTACACTGAGCAATTGTGAGAGGTTCCTAATGGCATTGAGACACCCAGACAGAGCTAACCTAGGAAAGGTCCTTGTTTTCAGTTTGCTAGAAAAGATTCTTTAAAATCAGTAACTCTCTTAAAAATCTGTCTCAATAAACATTTGCAAATACAGAAAGAAAAGAGCTGAAAGATCTTAAAATGGATGCTGCATTTTAATGTCTGTTGGGGATAAATTATGATTCAGGAAGCCCTAGCATTATTTAAATAAAACAGTCATTCTTTTTGTAGCAGTCGGATCCATGCACATGTTTAATTTCTTTTTCTTTTTTAATTATAATGTGAAAAAACGGAAGAAGTAAGTTGAAGAGAATTTTGGCCGGTATACACTATACGTTCAGGAGTAAGACCTGGCACACACTTCCATTTAATCCAAATCTAAATTTAACCTTGATTGTGAAGATTGTGTGCCATAGTGTAAAAATGGATATTGATGTTTTTATGTGTTTATGGCTCAGGAATGCAAACAGAGGAGGCACTTCCTAGTCCTTCAAAATGGAGACAAAGCACAAATTGCCTTGCAAATCCAAATGAAAACTGGAGCTTATGCGTGCTCTAGCATATACTTTTTTATCACAGTTGCATTCAATCCCTTCCTGACTACGTGCATGCGTTTTATGAATGTTTCAGAAGGGCAGTTGCTAAGTCGAATGATTCTTGACAAGTGAGGCAGCAAATGCTGGCAGTTTAATGAGCTGCAAGTTTCTGAGCACCTCTTTAGGGGGCTGACACTTTCCCACAGAGCGTTTTACATGGCCCCAGCTCTCCCACAATGGCTGACAGCACCATGACCAATCACCACTTTCACTTTACTCATCCACACGCGACCTCACCACAATTTTTCACTGTGCAGATGAACTTTAGGAACCATTTCACACTGAAAAGGCCTGGGCAAGGGTCAGTTGCCCTTTTGTATGGCCATAAAGCAATACTCTATGTGCCAGTCTTTTCTCCTGTCTCACATTCCAAGAGATTTTCTGGACACCATTTAAAGCACTTGACTGAAAAATAAAGCAGTGAATGAAACTGACTTTTATAGACTCATTCTAGCTCATCTTCCCATATAACCCTGTCTACCTGAAAAGGGATTTAGTGGATGAGCTGAGTGTATACAGGGACTTGCTGAATACATAGGCCCATTATCAACTGTGGGGATTGTTTATTAACCAGGACTGATACACTACTATTTTGGAAGTGACCTATTAATTGTCCATTTAACTAGAATGTATTGAATTCAAATGAAAAAATGGAAACCATGACTAAAGCTTTTTCTTGCTCCTTCAAGGTGGTCTCTGCCATGAAGGCAAATGAAGATTGTTCCACAGATTAAGAGGACATTTGTCACTATATATTAGGATACAAAAGAAAGACTTAAAAAAAACCCTAAAGCAAACCAAAACTCAAACTAGCGACATAGGAAATAGTTGGTAACAAATTCACATTTTTGTTAGCAGAACAGCAGAACACTAAAACTTTTCACGCACATTCAGAGTGACAGGCTGCAAACTGGCTTATTTAATTTTGGTAGAATTGTTGTAATGTATGAACAACTGCCTATCCTGATGTACTGAAAAATCCTTTAATCCACAAACTGAAATTTAGGTTTTGTGTGAACAGTTGGAATGCACTTTGGAACTTGGGGTATTCTTAAAAATAATCTCTAGGCTAGTCAATTGGGGGTGAGTATTCATTATCCCAAACACTAGTTTCAGATTTTTTGACCCAGTAGCTGTTTGCTAGTGCTCGTGAGCATTCTGCTCACCATTAAATTTTATTTAGTTAATCTTTTAAAATCAGTCACATATTGTGCCTTAGAGTGTGTAGATTCTTCACTACTGAGATAGTCTAATACAGGTGTTAAGCTGTACCCTACATAGTGCCTGTACTGGAATTAACTGGTGCCTTGGGGCTCTGGCAGGAGGTTGTTTCTTTCCTGATTGACTGTTAACAACCAGCCAGGCAAGACAAATTTTAAAGGGTCACGTTATCTGGCATCCTCTGTCCTTGGCTGACAACTCCATTGTGGAATGGAGGCCAGGAGGCAAGGATCAGCCCTGTTATGCCTCTTCCCTCGCTGGTGTCTCTCGTCCTACCATGGAGATGAGAGAAGGTACCAGCTCTTCTGCTGTCAGACTATACCTTCCAGTAAACTTGAGAGTTGCTGGCGATTCATCAGAAACTGCTCAGAGGCTACCTGGAAAAAGGTACCTAAATTCACCAAATTTGATCAAGATGGAGAGAAAACATGCTTGAGGAAGAAGCACTAGTCTTTCGCCCCAGCTTTGTGGCAGGATGGGAACTCGGGCTGGGGGTTGTGAGGGGGCTACGCGCTCCTCACAGAGATAGGAACCTGGCTTGCCCTTTGCAGAAACCTCCATTGCGGCATTTTGACTTTCATTCTGCAGATAGTTTATTTTGGTTTGGATGGAGTCTGAGTGTATCTCACTGTGTCATAAATATCAGGATAGTAACCAGTAGGTTATGATTTTTGTATCTGGTCTCAGATATAATTTTGAAAATTGAAATACATCTGTATAAATTTAAACTTATTTGAATTGTAACATTTTAAATAATAATAATTACTTTTTGCCACAGGCTGTTATGGGGGACGAATATAAAGATGGGTTCTTAAAGTGTAGAAAAATTCAAGGCAGGCACGTCTGGCAGAATGCAATGGTCTCTGAATCAATAATGTCTGACAGTGGCAGTGTATTTTAGGGAAGGATTGTGATACACTTGCTCAGCTTCTGATATTCTTCCTCTACTGGTCACAGCTGGAGGCAGGATACAGGGGTAGTGTATGTAATATCAAACCAGTGACACATGCACCACAAAAGTATTCAGTCAACTTTGCAGGATGTACGCATATACTCTTTCGCATTGTTAAACATACACAGTTCTACTACTATATCCTCAGTATATGTTTGTTTCTCTGTGGGTATTTAAAGGTACACATACCCATGTGTACATATTTATAATATACAGAAGTTGAAATGTGGTGTAGCCCCAAGGAACAGTTTGTGAAAGCTGCATCTGGATTTAATTACTGTTTTCAACAGCATTATATCTATTGAACAAATGTATTTATACTGCCCCCCCCGCCCCGCTACTGCTGACTAGAATAGATAGACTTTTTTATTAAAGAATGTGCAATCTTTTAGAATATCTGCTTTACATAGGAATCTTGCCATTGGCTTCAATATGGAAATGATCCTTGACAGAAATCAAGCAGGGGCACACCTTTGCAGCTGCTGTAACTATAAACTGGGATGGCAGTCTTGGCCCATGTACGTGGGAAGCTGGACAACAGGAGGACAGCTTGGCTCTGTAGAGTCTAACTTGCACGTGGTACACACCAAAGCTACCTTCATGGCTGCCCTCTCCCCAAAAGATCATAGGTATCAGTGGCTAGATCGCCAAGGCACAGGTTTCTAAATCAAAGTGCAGCTCTTTCCTGGCCTGCTTGCAACTGCCCAGTGCAACAGTCACATCCAACACTTGGTGACAGGCCCTTTCAACTGGCCTCTGGAACGGCTCCCTGGGTGAGCATTTTGGGAAGCTGGGAGTGCTGGAGGCATACCAAGCCTCACCAGGGACTACTCCCCATACACCACATCCTTCTAGAGGAAGAGGGAGAATGGGAAAGCACTATGGCTTTAGGCTTTATTGGGTGTGAGGAAGGTGAGAGATTTATTCGGATTCAGGGTTTCTGTGCTCATTGTGAGGCCAATGAAGGGACACAATGTGAACACTTCCACTTCTCCGCTGCAGCTCTTCCCCCAACTTTGAGGCTGTTTTCCAGGGCAGGGATCCCTCTAGGCATGGATCAAGGGGATGTGATTGGATTCATTGAAAACTGCCCTCCCGGGACTTGCTATGAGATGTCAAATTATTAGAAACGAGGCTGAAAGGAGTAAGTTCAAGTACTCCCCAAATCCTGTAATAAAGAAATTGCTGCGGTTTCCAGAATGAGTACGTGAATGGCCAGGGATTTTCTGAGTAGTTCCTTCTGAAAGGCTTTCGTTAGTAAACAAAACTAAAGAAAGCCTATTTTGTTTCTTTGAATCAAACCACTTTTATCTGGTTCTACATTTCACACAAGGAGAAAATAAGCTCCTAGGAAAACTTACTGCAGTTTTCTCAGTGATGATAATGTGCAAAGGAATGTGGAAAAGTTTCTCCCTGATTATATTTGAATTTTATAGTAGCATGGGCCCTGTGTTAATGTTCCTCTATGAACTCATCTGATTTACTTTTTACCATGTCAGGGGGAGACTTTTGACCACTGACAACACCTCTAGATCCAAGTGAGGATTTAGTCCTTAATGAACATGACTGAAGCATTACGACACACTTATAAAACCAACAAATCAAAAGTGGGACAGAAGTCTGCTAGCATTATAATGAACAGCACTTAATATTTCTCTGATATGTGTTAGATACTGTGTGAAACTCTCATCCATTTCCACTAGGAGAGGAAAGTGTCCTGCCTCTTCTGACCCAGGAGTCTAACTCCAAAGCCCGGAGAGGTATATTAAGAAGAGCTGTCTTTTCTGAAGACCAGAGGAAAGCTTTGGAGAAAATGTTTCAGAAGCAGAAATATATCAGTAAAACAGACAGGAAGAAACTGGCCATTAACCTGGGTCTAAAGGAGTCTCAGGTAAGGAATGACAGAACATCTGTGACTTTCTGTCTTGTTGAGGAAAAAATCTTCAAAATGGCTTTGAAGGCGGATAACTGAGCAGCACAGGGGTAGCCCTGAGCTCCTTCACTGAGGAAAGACCTCAGTAAATCAATGGCAGTTTTAACCAAGGAATGCTTGAACAGGTTCCTAGTTTATTTACTGAAAGTGTACATTCAAAAGTTGATTGCTTCATTTTCACACCAAGTGGGAGAGACATGACCTCTGCATTTCATTTCCAACTCCCGTTTTGCTGTCAGACAGAGCCCCCTCAGGAGCTTTGGCGCAGGGAACTATGCTCCCTCCCACTGTCTGATAGGCAGTGATCCAGGCAGAAAACATCAGCGCATAGAGCCCTCCTGCATTCCTCTGAGCACCCTTTGCACTCACAGATGAACAGCTAGTGACAACGCAACCAACAGCACTTCTCTGAAACCATTCTGCCCCCAGAGACAGGCAACCATCCCTACAGAAACAAACTTCGCTGCACAAGGAAAGAGATCCTCAGAGCTTAGAGAAGCTCTAGAAGGAAAAATCTTTCAGGGTGACATTCTAAAATGCTCCCACTTTACTTACTGATTCACATTTCATGGGATTTTTCACATGAATCTGAGTTGCCTACTGCAGGACTTTAGAATGTAGCTGAGGGTCTAATACTTCCAGTGAGCTGTTCTGGCTGAACAAGTATGTTAATGGTGGTGCCAAGTGGCAGTAGCCCAATCTGGAATCTTGGGGCCCTGACCTAGCAGCAGATAAAAACAAAGGAATAGTGCCTGGCTTGAAGAGCACAAAGCCTGAAAGAAACTGGAAAAAATGTTTGTGAGGGCATGTAACAGCAGAAAATGAACATGGTAGCTGCTGGCAGATGGGATTCTGAAGGTTCTGGAGTAGATGCAGATCTCTTATAGAGTACAGCTGAAAGAGAATGAGAGAGTGACAGTACAATTTTATTACTTTGCATGCAGCAGGAGTGAAAGTGCTTAAGATATGTATGGCAGAAGCTGTCTGGGGGGCAGAAAAGCCTGGGAATGGCAATGGGAGCTCTCATCATCTTTATCCTGGAGATTTTCAGAACTTGACAAGACCCTCAACAATTTGATCCAACTTCGCAGTTGGCTCCGCTTTGTGCAGGAGGTTAGATCTTGTGGTCTGTAGTGGCTCCTGGTAACCTGAATGACTCTGACTCCATCGCAAGCACTGCAACTATAAACAAAGCAGCACAGTGTGGTGCTTCTCTGTGTGATGAACAGAGCTGTAATCTTTGTGGGATAAACTATTACAATGAAAATATCCAATTGCACTCACCAGTGCACTGCCTAAAAATTTCCCAATATGTAGTCAAATTCCTAATAGTACGATTATTTCCTAGAGTTTTTCTTCTGTGTTCTTGATATTCAAGAGAGCCCAGGGAAGTAAAAAATAGTGGAATGACACATAGATAACAACTACCACTACAGGAAAATAATTTCATGATAATGATATACCAGATGTTATCTATATCTTTTTTAATTTTTTTTTTTTCTCACGAAAGGAAGAACAGTTGCCATGAAGGTTACTTCTTCAATTTTCTGACCAGTTGTGCTGGAGGAGCAGTACCTGCCATGTTAGGCAATGATTCTCAAACCTTTAAAAGCATAATCCCTTTGTCTCCATATCAAGTATCTGAGTACAAGAACTAAATGCAAATATTTTAGGGAAAATAGAACACAGTCTGAGTAATTTGATTGATTCCTCCCCACATTTCTTCTCTTTATGTAAAACCAGTTCCTAGATGTATATTTCCTCAAGCTTTTTGCAGCATTTCATAAATGCCTTTGAATGCTCATGATCAAGCTTTGCAACTGTAAGTTTTTGAAAAATGGATTTTTATCTCAAAAGCACATGGACTCTAGTCAACTCCTGGAAAACAGTCTTCAGGCAGAAAAAATGTCTTTAAATCCTCACTACTGTGTCATATGTCATAACACATATTTTGAAGCTATATGGCCAAGCTGTTTTTAGCTACACTTGTGAATGGGGCTGTTGTAGTTCTTGGTGCCTCTTTTAAATAGAAGCCTTTACATCACCAGTAATATCACTTAGTTTTGTTAATGATGATGCTAATTTACTCTGAGAATCCTTTTCTGTCTAGAGGGATGTTGCTACAGGAAATTGCTCTATCCCTAGCCACTGGGCTGTCCTTTTCCCAGTCTAAGCCAAATAATCACCTGTTTGAGGTGATGAAAGTGAAGGAGAGTATTTGGCCCAGCTGTAGTAAATAGTGATGGGAAAATCCTCAGATAATGTCAATCAGTCAGCTTCACTGGATCAGCTATAACAATAAATAAGGAAGGAACATGAAACTAAGGGGATGGAAAGAAAAAAAAACCTTATTGAGGCAAAGTTGTTTAAAGAAAGGAATGATAATAAACTCTTGTTAACTTGCAAACAGGTGAAAATTTGGTTTCAGAATCGAAGGATGAAATGGCGAAACTCCAAAGAAAAAGAAGTGCTTTCAAACAGGTGCCTCCAAGAAGAAGGTCTTCAGGAGAACTACCTCTCACAGTCCACCATGAATTTTACCTCCCCGTGCCCATCTGTGTGGGAAGTGTCTCAGGAGCAGGCAAGTCCAAGATGGAGGGAGAATTCTCCAGGAAATTCTGAAAGACTGACTAGTACACAACCATCTCCAAGAGCAAATTCATCACAGAGCCCACTGTATTTGTATCCTGACCAAGACACTGCAAGTAAGGCAGTTACATCATCAGCCTAAGGAAACAGGGGCAGTTTATACATTGAGTGGAGAGCACAGGCTTTGAATGAGCAGTCTTCTAAGACTAACAATATTTGGACATTGTAAAGCTAACTAGTTTATGCCTCATAAATTTGCTAAAGTCTAACACCATTAAAATGATGAACAACTAATGATTTAAGAAGTATTCTTCAATACTCAGTCTTTTCTTGTGTCTTTTCCAGTCTTGTACTGACCTTAAAAGTGAAATAGGAATTGATGGTAAGTAAAATGAAGTGAAGAGCATGAAGCTGAAGTTGTGCCCTAATTTATACATCTGCGCTATATACGATATTCATTAAAAACACACTGATAGAGAATCACTTTTATCTCTCATTGCAATCAGACCAATTAATTTCTTTTGTGCACGAGATAAGAATAACGCCATTTCCCTCAAGATAGTAAGTGGCTTTGGGTTCTTTTTGAAATTCATTAAATGGCGCAATAGGTTCATATTAGACAAACATAGCATTTTTAGTATGTTTTCTCCATCTGTCCTCACCTATATCAGTATTCAGTTCATTTTAAGTAGCATGGTCACAAGTCAGCTGATAATCCTAGTGAAGTATGCAGTAGTAAAAGACATCCAACCAACCCTATAAAATATTCTGTGTTTAAATCACTTTGATTTGAATGTGTACTGGGAAACACAATTCACTAACTCCTGTCTTTTCTCCTCTGGATGAACCTTCCGGCATTCTTAACTCTGAATTTCAGTGGCTTTTGTTAGACTTGTTAGTGCAATCTCTTGTAATCTCTTCTGTATTTCAAAACTGTAATGGCGATATGCAGAATTGTAGCCCGAATGCACTAAGCAACAGAACTATACTCGGAAAAACTGCCACTACAGCCATTTCGGAGAAGTACTTACAGAGGTGGCATACCGTAGTAGCCTTATTCCTGACTTACTCCTATTTAAGCTGGTGCCAATAAGTACACATTAGCGTATGTCTGTATCAAAGGCAGGACAGCGTTCTGTATAATACAAGTAGCCTGAAATGATATGATTAAAACTGCTTTACGTAAAATGATTTGCTTGCTTCATCCACTTCAAGAAAATCACTCTGTGAATTTAAGTATGATTTTTTGTTTGTTTGTTTATTTGCAAGGCTTTATAGCTCAAAATGGGAGCAGAACTTTTTTTTTCTTTATCATACATTTATTAATGCATTTATTAAGAAGAAAGGCTGAAGGTATTTCATGTTACAGGCAAAACCTTTTGGAGAACATTATGGTTTTATAGGGACTATTTAATTTCTGGCAGATTCCTATATTTTGTAGTCAAAAGAGATGATTATGATAATCTAGTCTGGCTTTCCTCATCATGCATGCCATGAACGTTTCTAATTATTCTTGCCTTGAGCTCCAAAGCTTTTTGAACTGTATTGTACATCTTTCAAAAAGCCCTACAATTGTTACTTAATGTTTTACCTTTTGGTAGGTGATCTACTATTCCCATTGTTACATTGTATTATCTGGCAGGTGGAGTTTAGTTGCAGTGCTGAAGCTTGTATCATAAATTTTATGCATGATCAGGCAAGTTTTGTATCCCGCATGTCCTGCCTTCTAAGTGGTCAGCTGTGCAGTCCAAGTCTTGCACTGTATATCATTCTTTGCATGTGATTTCCTATCCTTGTTTTAAAGAAAAAAGAAATTACAGAACAATTAAGAAGTCATCTCTTCCTGTGCTTACAAACCCTGATTAGCGTAAGCTGCCTTGATACCTACCCTCAGAAGGCACTTAACACATTTAGTATGCCATGTGTTATATGCTGTTCAGTAACGTGAGAAGTTTATTCCTATCCTGCAATTAAGATCCCAGAACCAACTCGTATTCTGCCTAAAACCTTTATGGATGGACAGATTGTGTACACATGGGGATGAATTTACTCTCTAATTATGCTGTTGAAGTCATAGTGCTGTCCTCTTTGACGAACTCCTACCTGAAGGACCAGCAAGTCTTGGTGGCCCAGATTCTTCGGAAATGGCATTTGCTAGTGTCTGCCTACAATGAAAAGCATGCAGGTATTTCCATATTACCATCAAATGATCAGGTGGAGGTACGTGTGTGGGGGTATTCATCAGTGCTTCCCATTTTGGAGGAAATCAGCGTATGGTGGTGGTGATTGGGGTTTTCCCATCTCGCCTTTCAGGGAAAGGGAGTCTTCACAGCTGCTCATATTCTTTTACTGCAAGTCAGTTGAGCATCAGTGTTAGAAGCAACACTTCTGGAGAGGAGAGAGAGGGTTCAGAGTGCTCCCTGGGAAATTCTTGCAGTTGATAGTGTTGCGAGCACCGAATGTGAACTGCTGTCAAAACTCTGAGCTGATGTGCTAAACAGAATACATCTGAAGGATGTCTCACTGAGGCAAAGATCAAGCAAGGCTCATACAGAATTGGTTTCACAGTTAGAATGTTCTATGTGTTTTAAATCGAGCAAGTTCTGGTTTCACTGTAGCCTATTAAAACTTACACCATTTCACGGCCCTCCAAATCTCTTAACACCTCCTACCAGTATCCTTAGTCCACAGCTAGAATAAAGTTTTAATATGCCAGATAAAACATTCTTTACTTAAAAATGCTGATCAAGCTTTCTTAAAAACCCTGAGTATACATGTGAATTTTGAATTATACCTAAAATAGTCTGATTCAATTAGTCAAAATGTATTTAGGCCCATGACACATACAACCTTGATTCCTCTCATTTTAAGCTATTTAAAGGAGAAGTCTCCCTTCAGTCCATACTGTGAAGACTTGGTAAATGAGAAACAGCACTCAATCTGAATAAAAAAATATTATATACTTACAGTGCCAGTCTTTTCTGTGTGAAGGATCAAGTAGTAAGTACTAGTTTTCTTCAAATAATGTATGCACGCTAGTTATAAAAGAACAAAGCACGCATTATATGCAAAATCCCCAGCAGGTGTGTGAAGTGCTTTGTGACAGGCACATTGCAGAGGTGTAAGGCATAGGATGCATCTGGTATTACGGAGTGACATGAGAGATACCCATGGCATCTCACAGTTAAAACCAGCAATGTGTCACTTTGACTTCAAATACATGATCTTGTGGATGACCTTGCAGCGTGGTTGTAGGGTATCTGTCTGAAGCATTTCCTATGCGTGGCATTTTGAGACTATAGTTCCAGGCTGTAGAATATTGTGAAGGACATATGTTGGGATCCTGGAGCTGGGCAGGCTTCAGGTACCTCAAATTCCAAACAGCAATTAAAAAAACCCAACTCTTCAGAGGCCGTTAACAATGCAGATACTTATACTCGCTGGGCACCTCTCGGTTTAGTCTGGCAACTTATCAATGCTACTGTAATACAGAATACAACAGGGAAAGGGAGAGGGGGCCCAGACTCAGTACTGGCTTTGTTACCTGAGCTGCAGGCTCCCCTGCCCTCAGGCTGTGCTGCTGACTTGGGGATCCTGCTGCAGAACAGAGCAGCCTCAGGAACAGGAGAGGCTATTCTCACCCCACCTATTGGAGATCCTCCAGGCAGGACTGAATGCGGATCTTGAAAGTCTGTTCCTAAGGTCAGGCACTCCAAGGAGCTTCTCTGATACCTGATAAGCAAGTGCCCATTTCTGTTTCTATGTCTGGCTCTTGGTCTTTTAAAAGGTATCACAAATGATGCAGATTATGCCAGTCTACATCAGGCACAGCCAGAGTCACGTTTTATTGTGTGTGAACAACTGTGAGACTGTGAACGTGAGGGGCCAGGTAGCTCCTCTGCGGACCTCGTATAACATTGCTAAAAGCTGGAATTGGTGACCACACCTGTGTCAGCTCTTACACTTTGGTTGTACAGATTTATAGTATAACACAATTTTCTAAAAATTCTCTTGTTTTTATTGATTCTTTGCCAAACATAAATTAATTATTATGATCTGCTTAGGAGAACGGGAGTGCTTTGAGGCACAAAACTGCATTACTAACTTCAGTGTCAGAACAATAGTACAATGGTCAAATGTCACTCCTGATCTGCAGTGGTACATCAAATTTGTTTTATCCACTGTGATTTACTGGTACTCGGTTTTAAATACCGGTTGCCATCACTGTAGCCACACAGCTCCTCTGATGAATATATGTTCCACAGTCAGAAGACTGACATAAATTAAGTACATTCGCATGCTTCAGCACCCTCTTACCAACAAGACTGTTACTGATTTTCACAAACCAGAAGGGAACACAAAACAATTTCAAGCAAGTTAGCTGTAAATTCAGTGCCTTAAGAAAGGTCCAGAGACAAATTAGTGTGCAATTAACTTGAGACTTAGTTTTGGACCATGGGGAGACCAAAAGGGCTCTGCAGAGAAAGGCTCACAGTGGACGGAATTGCCATTGACTATGGAAATCTTCAGTGACCATGCTTCTAAGTTAAGTGCCTGACGACTGCTGCTGTATAAGATCGACTGAGGTATGTAAGCCTGGATCTGAGATGCTCCCCATCTGGGCCTGCACCTAAACTAGCTGCCCGAAAACAACAACTCCCACTCCTTGGTTTCCTGTGGATACTGATTGTATTTCTAAGAAATTAAGCTGGGCATGGTGGACGGGGATGTCACAAGGCAGCATCTCAACAGTGATCTTCTGGTACTCACCCAAACACAACACGGACATCTCGCCCTTTATAAACATCCAGCCCTTGAGGAATTCTTAAGTTTTTCCAAGTCATTTTTTTCTTTGCCTGCCAACATTTGAATGTGATATGAGGTAGCTGAAAGTTAATGCATATCATTCAAAGAAGCCTGTTTCCATTTGTTTCTGCTTTGCTATCATATGGGTTTAGATAAGAGTTAAACTACAAGTCTCTCTTGTGACATCAGTCACTTAATCTATCATGTGAACATCAGCACATATCAGATTCAGTCTAAATTTAAGATGCACTATCAAAGCCATGTAGCACATTATGAAAGAAACAAAATGAGTTTTCAGTCACTGAGAGTGTCTCTATCGTATCCTTCATCATCCTGAAAAAAACAGAAAAGTTATGACAAGGAAATCTCTAACATACAAAAGCAACTTCTAATAACTGAAAAAATTAATTGGACTGTACAAAAATGTCAATATTCTGGGGCTATCCTGCAACATTTCCTGTAATAAGGTCTGAAGAACAATAGAGATTTTTAATTCTTAAATTTTTTTGGCTGACAAGGAAAGTTAACAGAAACATGTTTTTCCACAAACTGAAATTACACCATGGCTTACCTGTAACATATGTGGCTACAGATTGTTGCACGTGAGCCCTGCACTTAACTGGAAGCCAATCCTGATTTTCTGATTTTTCCATTAATTTGCAAAGTTGTTTCTCTTAATATTCTCAGATGCAAATGATGCATTCTTAAAGTCCAAAGCATTTTATGGTAGTGTACAATTTTACATTTTCAAATATTCCTAACTAGTTTTGCTGCTGTCCTGCAGAGAAATTCTGCAGGAGATGAAGTGTTCCCCTGTGTAAAAAGCAACCACCACTGGTATTTCTGTTTGAGGCATCGGGGGCCACAGAGAAAAACATGCCCTTCTCAGCCAACTGCTCAGTTGTTTTCTCAATCAAAAGAGGAAGCAAGGCAATGTGGACAATATAGGAAGGCTTCTGTGTTAACAACACGCCTCGCTTCAGCCAAAGGCAAATATTGAAATGTAACGCTAATGAGGATGTATGACTATGGATAATCCTTCGGTGCGATGCTGTTCCTCCTTTGGCACCTGCTTCCTCATTTTCTCTATTTTTTCATTTCTCTACAGCAAAACGTTCCCAGGGTTTTGCTCCTTGAAGATGAGATTTTTTTTTAGGATCTGCTCCATTTGCAACATGTTTTCCACCTGACCCTCAACCACAACCCTTGGGGTGTCTTCCCAGCTGCGGAAGTTCCTGGTAGCCATTACGGTTGATTTCTGAGTCACCTTGCAACTCCCCCTAAAAGCCACCAACCCCCCCGCCGCAAGGCTATGGCCAGTACCCACGGGGCCACAGCCACCTCCTGCCTGCAAGGCCATGGCCACCTCCCACCTGTGGGGCCACAGCCACTTCCCACCCATGGGGCCATGGCCACCACCTGTGGGGCCATGGCCACTGTCCGTGAGGCCATGGCCACCACCCGTGGGGCCACAGCCACTTCCTGCCCGTGGGGCCATGGCCACCTCCCACCTGCAAGGCCACAGCCACCACCCACAGGGCCACAGTCACCGCTTGTGGTGTCTTGGCCACCACCCTCAGAGCCACAGCCACCACCCATGGGGCTACAGCCACCTCCTGCCCACGGGGCCGCGGCTGCTGTCCATGGGGCCATGGCCACCACCCGTGGGGCCACGGCCACCTCCCACCCGCAGGGCACAGTGCGGCAGCCCCGGCCGGGGGACCTGGGGGACCCAGATGGTGGGCCAGGACACTGCTAGTCCCAGAGGGAGCGTCCTTCCATCAGCCTCGTTTGGCCCAGCAACCTTTCCTTTCTGGTGTGGGATGGCTGGTGCGGATCTGCTGTGCGCAGCCACCGTCTTTGCTGGGATGGAGAGGGATTATACCCTTGTACCTTTTTTCTCCTGAATTAATGCACAGTTGCCTAGTTTCAGCGTTTCAGAGGCAGGAATAATCCCCTGCTGCCACAGGAGACGCACATCAGCGCGCTGCTGAACTCTGGGGCTGCGGCTACACTAGGTGACAGGATAAGTACTATAACCATTAATCACTACTCCATCTTCTGTGACTGCAGAGAGATGAAGGCAGAGTGGGAAACCCTCTCTGCTCCTCTCTAACCATTTGCCCAGAGGAGCCCTTTAAGCTCTTTGGAACAGTGTTTTGTTTCCAGGAGATCCTAAAAATTTGCACATGAACGCTGCTATTGTGTTAAGTGTTTGTCGTTATGTTACTGCTTAAGGAAATGCAGCTAGTAACTTCTCCAGGGCAGGCACTATATAATCCCTTGCCTTTCTACCATACCTGGCACAACAGGGACCAGACCTGAATTGTGAACACTCATAGCTTCTAGCTGAGAAAGTACATCAGCTTTCTACTAGATCATAGGTACCTGAGGATAGCGGCAGTTACGGAGACGTAACTGAAAAGGCTGTTCCTCTGTTCTGCATAAATGTTTCTTTGAAACGTTTTCCCACGGAGTTTCTCAAGCCCAAATCCAGTATCATTATTAAATAATCATCATCATTTTACTCTTCATTCTTGGCAGCCCGAGCTCCAGCTGCTGTCAACAACCATCAAGATCAGGGGAGGCCAGAAAAGAGCATTTGGGGATGAAGTAGTCAAGAATATTATAGATAAATCCATGTTGATTATAAATGCTTATTCAAATGGCTTGTTTAGGATCTGAATGCAAAGACGTTTTGCTCTATGAACAGCCATCGACACTACCTCATTGCTAGGAAAATGTGATTGCTATAAAATACCTAACAACTTTCAGATTTTTATTTGCTGTGGAGTTTGTCATCGTCACTGTAAAACCCAAACCCTGGGTCAGCATGTGGTAGGGGAGAGAGAGTTACTGCTACATCAGCCATACTCAGCCCTCAGACTGAAATGGTGTTTGGACCAGAATTCTGAATTACCTTTCATGCAGAAACTTTTTCATTATGTGTTTCCAATGAAATCAGTGAATCATAAGTATAAAAGAGCCTTCAAAATGAATAAAAGTGCTAGAAACTAGAACTTATGGGGCACGTGTGAAAGCCTGTAGAAATTAGTAAGAAGTATGATGTGAACATAAAGGTCTCCATGGGCCGCAAAGTTGCATGAACTGATCAACAGCAATACCGCTCCTCAGTGATAAGCAATATTCTGCAGGTAGGTAGGTATGTATGTAGAAATGGGGGGAAACTTTTTTTTTACATAAAAATATACTTTATTTATAGTATGTAGATGTATTTGTACCAAGGTTAAACAAACTGAATTTCACTTTAAACGATGTAGATAACTAAACTGTGTGAATCAGCCGTAATATAATCTGTCACAGTGTAATGTACAAGGACATTTATTTATCTACTACTAGAGTACTCCTTTTTATCTGGTGCATTAACCCACATACACACATGATGCTTTATTTAATATTTCAGCTGCATAGGTCAACTGTGTCAAGTTGCTGCCAAAGAATTTCAAAACAACTTTCCCATTAAAATTACTGTAAATGTGATAATTTATAAATTATATTTCTCCATCTTTATAAACAACATGCTGAAGCCTACCTGTCAAGAGATTACAACTCAACAACTATTTTCTGGCATAATCCTACATTTAAGAATTTTTAAGTAGCTTTGTACTTTATTGGAGTCTCTCCTGAAACAGTGAATAAAGTCAGAGTCACTCATCATGTTTGCTTCATTACTAATTGATAAACCAGTGGCTTCAGAAGATGTCATTCCATTTAATGAATTGCTGATGATCCCCATTGACTGCATCTGCATTGAAAACAGGAAAAGAAGTACAACTTGTAACTACACATGCAACAAATCTTTAAAATATTAGTGCAGAAGTCAAGCGAGGCATCACTATGTTCGGCTAATCAACTACAGACCTTTCACATACATATCGATGATATGTGTAAAGCTCCCTTACAGAGAATATCATTGCCTTTTTATCTTAATGGTGTCTATACAACCTAAAGACTAGCCTGAAATGATCTGATATACTAGTAACGCAACGATACCAGAGTGTAACTTCATCTGAATTTAAGTAGAGGAACCCCTGTTTGGTAATCGTTATTTCCACTTGAACTAATATCGCGAATCGGTCTGGAGATTTGTAGTCATTTATTTTAATGAGTTTTGTCAAGGGAAGCTTCTAACGTGAGTATTTGCAGTGCTGTTTAACCTGGTGAACTCTGAAGGCTATTATCACCTCGTGGAGGTAGGAGCTTCACAAGAGAACCAAGTGTAGAATGAGTGTCTTACAGAAAAACACGGCTGCAAAATAATGGGATGCATTTGCATTGTTTGCTTCTTTTTTAAAATTATATTTCTACTGTGCGGTATGTCCACAGTACAGAGAGGCCAAAACTTCAAAGCTTTCCTTCTCAGTAATTCCTTCAAAGGTGTTTTAGGAAAATAAAACCAGGTAAATATACCACAAGTGTGTATCTAGTTTAGAGTTTGATGGCCTGCTTCAGTTACAGAATGAAGCAAATGAAGGTCAAGCTTTGAGGTGAACTGGGCTTTAAGGCCATTTTAACCCAGAATTGTGGCTGCACTTGGAAGATGGCCTTTCTGTTTGCAACTCTGAGTCACCCTAACCAGGGCTGCATTTTAGAGCAGGGTACAATTCCTCCTGTTCTAGTGATGAGCTGCTTATAATTTTAAAACTTGTATTCCCCACCTGTGTTCATAAAGTTGAAAGGTGATCTGCTAGGGTAAGATATGAGCTTATTATTCACTTTTCGGTGAAACAGACACCTTGGCAGTGTAGCCATTTCAGAGAATGGACCCACAGCCCTCATTTGTTTAGCCAAAACTACAAGTAGATGTAGATATGAATGCACAAGAAGTACAAAGATCAGGACTTCTAGCTAGTAATGAGGAGACAAAAATGGAAATAACAAAAAAATTACATCTGATGATTTATATGTGGTCTGCCAGAATTTGGAATGGAGTTTTGAAATTGTTTTGTGTCTGGCATCTGACTTAACCAATGCCACTGTTGTCTTGAAGAACTTATCCCAGCATAAAATTGTTGCCTTGGGAAGGAGCTCTTTGCAGAAGACAGCAGTCATACTTGAATTAGTTAGAATGTAAATCCAAACTGAAAACGATAATTAAGCATTTGTCACGGTCTACCCACATCTCCTCTACTGCCCTAGAAAAGTCAAGTCATTACTGGCTCATATATGAAGCTGTAAACAGCTCTAGTCCTTGTACTTGTGTCTGTCTTTCACGTATTTCATATTAATAAAATACTGCTCTACACATATGGACATATACAATGCCATCTACATATCTGCCAATCCATAAACTAAATCACGTCCTTTGGCTGAAAAATTGGCTGGATCTGTAACAAACTCCACCGTTGCTGGATCAGAGCCTCTGTCGGCATTAAGGCTACAGCCCAAGTGAGAGCAGACATTGCCCCCCCC
>VZTL01070330.1:28750-57070 GCA_013400535.1 Scopus umbretta
GGGTTGAGATAAAGGAAGTTTTATAGGACAGCAGAGGAAGAGAAAAATAATAGTAATGAGAAAAGAATATACAAAACAAGTGATGCACAATGCAGTTGCTCACCACCCGCTGATCGATGCCCAGCCCGTCCCCGAGCAGCGATCGCTGCCCCCCCAGCCAAATCCCCCCAGTTTCTATACTGAGCGTGATGCCATATGGTATGGAATAGCCCTGTGGCCAGTTGGGGTCAGCTGTCCTGGCTGTGCCCCCTCCCAGCTTCTTGTGCAGCTGGCAGAGCATGGGAAGCTGAAAAGTCCTTGACTAGTGTAAGCACTGCTTAGCAACAACTAAACCATCAGTGCGTTATCAGCATAGTTCTCATACTAAGCCCAAAACACAGCACTATAGCAGCTACTGGGAAGAAAATGAACTCTGAATTAAGCTGAAACCAGGACACGGTTGGAGGTAAGACCACTGAAGGTGCGACAGCTGGTGACTGCGCACTTGCTGGTGCAAGCGCGCCTGAAAGCGGTTGGTGATGCCCCACAGGCCTAAAAGGTTAAGGGAGCGACGCAGCAAAGCACTCAGATCAGGTTCCCCAAAGGGGTGCAAGTCCTATGGACTCAGTTGCTGTCCCCATTTTATGGGTGTGAGATCCTCAGCAACCCTGCAAGACATAAGAGGAAAGCCAAGATGTTTGTCCCGAGGCTTACAACTGACTTGTCAAACTAGAAGCTGCTTCAAGCTGACCAACAGAGGAACCTGAGCACAGGATCTTTCTGCTGTGTTTTCTGGGTTTTGGCACCCTGCCTCTTGGAATTCAGTGGGAACAGCTCTTGGTCTGGTAGAGCTGGAATCAGGTACCTTCTCTGCCTGTGGGTATTCGACTCTGAGGTTGGCCATGGGACTGCCATAACTGGTGGCACTTACGAGATGAAGAATAAGTCAGTTCTGCCCTTCTTGTTGAAGTTTCTTCTCTGCCAACAGAGCAGTCTGCTTAGAAATGAGGAAACATCTGAAATGAAATTGTCATCTTTCCTCTGTGATCACACCAGCCACTATGCCACAGTCACATATCTGTTTTCTAGCCCCTGAATCCCCATTTCCTTTATAGGAAATGCAATGACCATACCTCCACTGGAATGATGAAGAACGTTCCTCTCCCCCACCTTTTAAGGACAGCTGGGTGACTAGGACCCCTTCCGGAGGTGGAAGACATGAATTTGACTAGCTCTCGGCCAAGGAGGAAATGACTGACCTTGGCCACCTGTAGTCTGTGTGGGTGCTAAAAAATTGGTAGAAAAGAAGTAGAGGCAGATACTTCCCTAGACAAATCTTAAAAGCAATTGTCACCTGCCACTGCATTCTGCATGAAGTCAAGTGGCATTTCCAAAGGATTCACATTTTGAAAATAAGAGCTTCTCTAAGGAGTTAGGTGTCAGTTCCTAGACTCTGAGTAGGTGTCTGCATGGCTATTCACTGAACTCCAAGGCCTGTCAAAGCTGACACATTTTGGGACGTTCACAGATGCAAAACATTGAAAGGTGAAGACCTTTCATGCTGAAAATGCCAGCAGAAGTCACTGCTAAGTAGGGACTCCTGTTTGCCTGCTTGTGCTCTCTGCCTGGGTTCTGTTTTCCTTATTTGCATCTGTTTAAGGATTTGGATTTTGTTAACAAGACAGATTTTTAAGTAGGAAAAAAAGAGATTTAGATTTCCTTTCACTCAAAGGAAGATTGAAAAGATAGCACATGAGAAGGATTATTCAAATATCTTTCTCACACAATCTACATCGCCTTCATTCATACAGACATCTGAAAGGAAAGTTATTCCTTTCTGAGAGCTACCCACAAATCTCGTGTCCTTCCAGGAAACTTGTCTTGCCTTGATGTGCACTGAGTTAGCTAGGTTTGATTTAGTTAAGTGAGTGCAATCTCCGAATAGAACTTACTTTTTTCTTGACAGAGTTGGATCAATGTAAGCAAATACTAAAGATCTCACTACTGAGCTAGTCCACATGCTCCTCAGCCTCTACCAGCAGCACAGCTTAGGCAGCCCTTCAAACCTATACATCTCTGAACCCAGCAGACCAAGCTCACTTCTCTAAAATTCCTCAAAGTCACTTCTGAAGTTTGATAGCACCACGGGTCCGTAAGATACTCTTTATCCCTCATTTTTTTGAATTTCTAAAATTAGTTTAAAAAGCAGTTCATTAAGATGTGCTTAATGATCTACACTATTCAGCAGAGGTTGTTCTCATTCTCTTACCTCTGCTTTATCTCTAATGAATAAAACAGTGCAGTTAATTTCAGTGGTTAGAGCTGCTGAGGCAGTTCTTAATGGGGATCATACAGGAAGCCGTGGCAATAGCTCTGAGCTCTTTGGTAGCTGATAATATACTTCTGGCTTGTAGTCCAGCTGAAGGCTTGGAATATTAGTATTATTTCTGATAACTACCAGAAAATGAGCAATCATGCATATGACAGGATCTGAAAAAAACACTGCTAGTGTGCATGTTGGAAGCACGTAGATCAGTGACTTATTTTTATCGGCCAATAGCCATTTTTTTTGGTTTTCACCTGTCTAGGAGAAATCCTGACATATGCAAATCTTACCCTAGTGAAGGTGCCTTAAAGTGTTAAGAGAATTTTTGAGTTACAAAGGAGCTGTGAACTTGTAAGGTGTAAAAGTAAATGACTTGCACAGCAAAAAAATTTCCTATACAGCTTAGAGGAAAGAATCCACAGTAAATTATGAAGTTTTATTTAAGGTTCTGATTTCTAAAATGAATTATGTTTTCTTAACCAGCAATATATCAATGTTCAAAGAATTGTTTTTCCCGGCTCTTCACTGACATTTTAAGTTTGTAGATGACACCAAACCAGAAGTCGTCACTTGCATTTTAGAATTTTATGTGATCTTGAAAATTTGAGAAATGACCTGAAGAAAGTAGGGTACAGTTCAGTAAAGAAAAATGCCAAGTACTATACTTAGACGGGAATGTAGACTGCCTGAAAACAGAATGAGGCAGCTGTTGCACAGAAGGGGATCACAATTTCTAAGAAATAACAAGCTGAACCTAAGTCAGTAGTATGTTACTTTTGCTTTGCATTCTTTGTTCATTTGTTTTGCAATCTGGGGTACGTACTTTGAAGAAGAGTTCTTCTGCCATACATTGCGTTTGTAAGGCCTCTGCTACACTACTGTGTTCAGTGTTGGACATCCCGTTTCAAGAGAGATATGAGCCAGATGGAAAGAGCCCAGAGAAGAAAAACAAGAATGGTCAAAGGTTAAAAAAACACCCATGGCCTACAAGGAAAGACTGAAGGAAGTGGGATTGTTGACTCTCTAGCAGGGAAAGATGAGGCAAGGATACTGTTTTCAGATGTGCAGAAGGTAGCAGCAAAGAGGAAGGGAATCAGTTATTCACCGTGTTCATTATGGATACAAGATATAATGGCATTAAACTGCAATAATGGAGATTTAAATTAGACATTTGAAAGAACTTCTCAATGGTTAAGAGAGTTAAGGACTGGAACAGATTGCTCAGGGACACCATGAAATAGTCATCATTATCTAACATCTCTTATAAACTTTCCAACATTTTTCAGACAGTCAGCAGTGGTGTTCATCCTGCTGTGGGCAGGTGGGTGAGTGGGCAACCTCTCCCCCTTCCAGCCTGCCAGTGTTTTATAGTGCAAGACCAACTGGAGTTCATTATGTATTCAAAATCACTCCTAAATTTACATCATGAAGGAGTAAAAGTTGAAATGAAAAGGTATGTTTCAAACAAATACTGTCCACTATTGATTTGCTTTTTTCCTATAAAATAGCAACAGGCACATTTTAGGGCATAAAAGGGGTAAGTCACCCACTTTTGCTCTGAAAGTGAATAAAGCAATATGGAAATGCTATAAACTGGATCTTACAAGGGAAATGAGAAAAGAGCTGACTACCCACCTGAAGGAGTCAGCCATTTTCTGAAGGTTGGATCACAGAACTATGGTTTTTCCTAGTTCTGTAAAGAAAAAGACATTATTCTGCTTTTACCACTTCATATAGAAGTGTTTGGCTTTTCTCTTCTCACTTCTAATTGCTCTGCTCTTCTTTCCCACACTGCAGTCATATACTAATCACTAAACTTAATGGGTTTGTCTTGGTTTGGATTACTCTTGATGGTTGCAGCCTTGAAAATGCAAAGACATAGATTATACAAGGCAAGTAGGAGCAGATATTGTTCTTCATTGGATCAATTGATATAGCTGGAAAAAATGGAAACAAGCTTTTGGGCAAACATGACCTTTTTCAGAGTGAATTTGAAAAATTGTCCATTTCCCAACTATCCATTTTTAAAAAATGAATTATTAGTAATGCTTGCTTTTGGTTGTATATTTCTTGCCTTTATATCTTTCTTCTCCTTCCTCTCCCTCTTTCTTCAAAATATAAATATTCTTTCAACCCCTCATCTTAAAACAACAGTCCTTGACTCCATTTGTCTCTCTGAGCAAAATCCTTCTCCACCCTCCATCTCTCTGAATAACTCTTCACTCACTGAAAAGTTGTTTACATTCATCAAACAGATTTCTCTCCCTTTTATGCTCTTTTCAGTCACGTTCCTCTGTTTTGATCTCCACTGAATCTGCTTTTGTTTATATCTATAATGACTTTTTATAATCAAAGCTCTCAATTGTCATCTCCTATAAAGCTTCCTGTTTTCTTTGTCCTCTCTTGGCTTCTACAACTATACCCTTTACTGTTTCTCCTGCTGCTTCTGTAATTTCTTAAGCAGAGAAACCTCCCCATCTCTTCTCCAGTTTTATGAGAAGGCTTTACAGGATTCTTGCTCACCTTTTACAATCTCATCAGCAAAAGCAAAAATTCAGTTACTGCTTCTTACTGCCACTTGGAGGCCTGCCTTCCTGCTCCATATTTGTCTCCTTATGTCCAAACAGAAATCTCAGCTTGTCTCTTCAGCATGTCCTTTTGAGCGCTTGGCTTTCAGCTCAAATGTAAAAGAGCTAAAGGAAACCACAGCTCCTCTTTTTTTTTTTTTTCTATATAAAGCATTTTATTATGATCCTCTGTGCACCTCAGAGAGCCTGAACTGGAGATGTGCGTGTATTTGGTATGTATGCTGATGCCTCAGACCCATAGCATTCCTGAAAAGCCTTTGGTTAAAGGCAGGCCTAGGCTGCTGGAGCCACTTTAGGCATTTGCCATGTTAATTTGAGGAAGATGGTTCAACAGAATAAAGTGTAGTGCTTTCAGCTCTCCTTCCACAGTCTCACCTTGTTCTCTCCTGCATTCTCTTGCTTATACCCTTATTCTGACCCAAGGAATAACATCCATAAAAGACCTGATCCTTCTTTCTGGAAAAACAGGTATTGAAATAAGGATTTTTTTCTGGGGGAGGGCCAGGCCTTTATGCGACAGACTTCTAGGAGGGAAGGGTCTTGTCATCCTTCATTTGCAAAATACCAAAGAGAAATGTGTGTTCAGAGCATTCAATGCAATTCTTTTCCAGTCATTCAAGATAGGAATTCTCTCCTTCAATTTTAGGCATCTAGAGTTTAGAAATTGGCATTTTCTGAGGTTCATCTGGAGATAGGTGCCCATCACTAATCTCTGGTGGTGCCTGGTTTTGTCTGTTGATTGCCAGAAGAGCTTAAGGTGATGAATATAGACCAAGTTATAATACCCATCTGGAGAGCATACATTCCATGTCCTCTGTTTAGGAAATCAAATTATTTAAAGCATTTAGTTAAGTAGAAAGGAAGACACTAGAATTACCCTATGCACATTTTTTTTTTTTCAGGACTGTCCACAGATTTCAAATGATGCTTCATTTAAATTGTGAGTTCCCATCTGCCACCATATTGAAATCATCGTTGTAGAAGAGAAGCATGTCAGAGGTACCAAAGGTCCAAGTTTTTTATGAGAGTAGTATGGACATAAGTTAACTGCAGTTCATTCAACATCTGGCTAATGTCAGGTGTTGCCAAGCTGTGTCTTCCCCACTGGCATAATAATATTTTACAGCATAGAGTAGTTGGCAAGTTCTCAAGCTTTGCTTTTTTATAGCAGGACTCATGGGCAAAATGACATAAATATGAGAGTCCTCCATTTTGTCAAATCCTTTGTAATTTCTGCTATGTTATATTTCATATTCTCAAAAATCATAAAGAAATTTGTCATTATAAAATGCTCCTTATAGCAGGTAAAAATACTAAGTGGGCTATGGAATCCTCCTTTGCACTCATGTATATAAGCGTAATAGCCTTTAATGACATGAGTGAATGGTATTTTTTTCACAAGGTTTCTGCTTGGTTTAGTACACTCTATTCAGCTGAATAAGCAGCTATTCAGTTTTGTTTTTCTCTTGTTCACTGTGTGGTTCCATGCCTTATGTACTGCACACCGTTCAAACCCATTCTGAATACAAAATCATTTTCCTCCTGGATTCTCTCTATTGCTCTTGAATACCTGCCTGTTCACAAGCATTAATTTATTATCACAGAATATTCCTGAGGTGAGGGGATGCTATCACACCCATTTTACAGGGAAGTGAAGAGGCACAGTGAAATTATGTACTCATTTGGATGAAAACGACGTGAAATTTGCATGAAACGGAAGTTGTCATCCATTTGTGGGGAAGGGGTAAAGATATTTGCTGATGTTAAGAGGTCAGAGACACCTGGGAACATTTTGTTCCATCTCAAGTTGTAAAGAGGCTGTGCTGTATTCGGATACAACTGATCTTCATTTCAGTTTTGTCTCTCTGGTACTGAGACACAGATACAATATGACCAAGTATGCCTATTATCTGGATATTTTCCCCAGTTCTGCCTTCTTGTTTTGAAATACCTGTTCAACCTGTTGCATCCTTTCTTCCTACCTCTTCTAGCAGTCATCTCCTCAAACTTAGCTTCTAGTTATCCTGTCTGCTTCATAATCTGTCTTCATTAACCCCTAATCTTCAGTCCCTTCCTCGCACCAGACTTTTTGCCCCATTCTATTTGCCTTCTACCTAGTCAGGCCTGCAGCTTCATAAGGCATACCTGAAGCTTTGGTAGGACAAATTCAGGTCCTGCTTTCCTCCACCTGTGCTTCACAAACTGCTCTACATGAGGCTGGTCCATATCCTCTCTGTATTTGAATGAGGCAAATTCTTCTTCAGGGTTTCACAGCACAGCATGGAAGCAGAGGCAATGCAGATGAAATGTTGCATACTCTGAATTCAAGTGTCATGGCCAAGGTCTTTAATCCTGCAGTAGCTTAGGAGCTGCATCATCTCTGTGATGGAGGATGCTGAGTGGAGGTGGGATTGCGTGGAAAGTTTGCAGGTAACACCAAGAAGGTTATATTGCATGTATAAAAAGTGTTTTCCATTTCCAGAGGGTTACAATTTGGCCATGTGAAGGTGGATTTGCACAAGAACAAAAAATACCTATGCCAGATGAGAAATCAACTCCTGATACCATGTGTACAATCTCTGTTTTGAAAGAGGAGTGTGAAAGGAGGGTACTGGAGTTTCATAAAGCACATGTTGCTCAGTCTCATTGGGACATCAACAAAACAACCCTTTTCCACCCCATCTCTTTAGTTGGAAACAGGCGCAATGATTCAGGCTGAAGTCTTTCAGAAAATCAATAAACCGTCGCTAGATCCTGAATTTTGATCATTTCAATCTAAAAAAGCAAGGCTCGGGAAATTGTAAGGAATCAGGAACCAGGAAAGTATGTAGCTTTCTTTGTGATAGGCACTGTTATCTGCCTAGATTACAATTAAAAATTACAGAAAAAAGATGAGAAGTCATTTTGAATATGCAGTTCCCTAATTACCTTTGAAGGCTGTGTCGCCAAGATGCTCTTCAGTCATAACACCTTCCTTTCCTTTGTTTAAGGGAGGATGGTTGAGGATTTTCTGAGCTGCTTCCATGAGCCGTATTTTCTTATTTAGCCTGTCTAAGATGCCAGTATGTGAGCCAGTGAGCATGGGTGGAGTGAAAACAAGGTACAGAAACAATTTCATCTTTCATGTTTTCCAATTCTTTCATTCCAAGAAGGAATGCAAGGGAGGTACCAGGCAGCTGGCCCCTTTATGACTGAAAAGACTCAAAATCAAGGAGAAAATTGGCTTTTAAAAAAATTATTATTTTCTGCAACGTCCGTAGACTAGCCAGGAGTTCATACCCCCCGTATGTGATAGGAACAGTCTTTCCTATTTTCCTCCATAAATGTTTTTCCTGCTAAGGAAGCTAAGCAGCGTGTTTTACTGCTAAGATTTGCTGTCCTGAAGCTTACAGGACACTTGTGCAGAACAGCTTATAGCTTATAGCTGTACTGTACGTGATTTCTGCTGAACAAATTCTGTTCTCTTAGCTCAAAGGCTTTTCTAGTCCCTGCTCACCATACCAGCAGTACTCAGGGGTCAGGGGAGGCAAAGAACCAGATCTCTTTCTCATGGGAAGTACTAATTGTATGTACTACCCCACTTAGGGGTTAGGAGGTGTTTTTTGATTATTTACAGATAAAAGAAACACTGAATGGAAAATTGGCTTATCCAAGGTGGTGAAGCTTTCCTGACCAGGAATAAAATCCCTGCCTTTCAGTTCTGTGCTCTAACTTAAGAAATCCTTCCCTGAAGAGACTGGGTGCACCCTGCTGAGACAGGACTGGTGCACATACTTCTGACATTTATGTTCTGGGATCTGTAGGAAGTTCCAAATTATACTCTTGTAGCTTGTTAATAAAAATAGTGTAAAATGACAAATTATTCAGAATCAGAAAAGAAAAATTGCTCCTTCTTGTTTTCTTCATGTTGTTTTTCTAGAGGTTTTTTTGTGTGTTTCCAAATCACTGACTTGTACTTCCATTTATATTCACACGCTTATGGGCTTTATTCTTCTGTCATTCCCTGACTGCAGCCACGTGACAGCATAACGATAGTGAGAAAGCCTGCAGGTTTTCTTACCAAACTGCTGCAAACCATTTCATAGATTGGAATAAGTGGCTAACCTTCCACTTTCTTATGTAAGATGATGAACATAGATTATTTATAGAGGCTGCTGTCTCTAAATTTGTTTACTGTCACATGGAATGTGTGTCTGTCTTTCACGTGTCTCTGTCAAAACTCCTTGGAAAAATTCAACCTACCACCAAATGTTAAGAACCCACTGGTCCTGTTGCGTGTTGTAGTTGACAAGGATGAAAAATTACATACTTATAATAAAACAAATTGGAATGAGTAATTGTGTGTATATTTATAATTATCATGCTCATATGTTTACATCTAACTCATGCCAAAGGAAATAAATAAATAACAAATTACTGTAATGTAAGTTAAGGCTTAATTTTAGTGTTTCCTAATATTTCTTTGCATTCCCAGGACAGGATTTATTTAAAATGAGTAGTCAGAATATCCTTCCAAAAAGGAGAAGCAGCTGTGCAAGGTAGAATTTTCTTTCCCCTGTCTATCTGCTATGACTGACCTTTGTGTAAAAGAAGTATGGAGAAGTAAAAATCCTCCTACCCTGAACCAAGCATAACTGGGCAGGAGTACAAGATTCTTCCAGTCTGTTCTCCTCATTTTCTTGTATTTCTGAGAGAAGGAGTAATCATTTTTCACAGAATGGTTTGGGTTGGAAGGGACCTTTAAAGATCATCTACTTCCAATCCCGCTGCATGGGCAGAGACATCTTTCACTAGATCAGGTTGATCAAAGCCCCGTCCAACCTGACATTGAAAACGTCCAATGATGGGGCATCCACAACTTGTCTGGGCAACCTGACTCACCACCCTCATTGTAAAACGTTTCTTCCTTATGCCTAAACTAAACCTGCCCTCTTACAGTTGAAAACCCTTGCCCCTTGCCCTGTCAGTATGAGCCCTGGTAAGAAGTCTCTCTCCATCTTTCTTATAAGCCCCCTTTAAGCATTGAAGGGCCACAAGAAAGTCTCCCCAGAGCCTTCTCCAGGCTGAACAACCTCAACTCTTTCAGCCTTTCTTCGTGGGAGAGATTCTTCCAGCCCTTGTGTCATTTTTGTGGCCCTATTCTGGACTCGCTCCAACAGGTCCGTGTCTTTCTTGAGCTGCAGACCCAACTACACTCCATACTGGAACCACAGAATCTGTGCAACTGCAGGGTTCTTCTGGACTGAACTGTGGGGACCAGTGTGCCACTTGCCAAGATTTCCCCACCTCTTGGGAGGAGCCCTTCTTGCTCCAGCCAAGCCCAGGATGCAACAGAAGCAGGAGGCCAAGCACTGCTCTTTCTTGTGCACTGATCCTCATCTGGAGCTCCTCATGTTCCATTGGCATTACAGCCCTGACCACAAGACAGATTAGAAAGAAGAACAACGTGAGCAGAGACAAAGTGACCAAGGAAAGGTCTGCTATGGAATGTAATGGTTTGTTTTTGTGGTGGGTTGACCCTGGCTGGATGCCAAGTGCCCACCAGAGCTGCTCTATCACTCCCCTTATCAACTGGACAGGGGAGAGAAAATATAATGAAAAGCTTGTGGGTTGAGCTAAGGACAGGGAGAGATCACTCACCAGATACCATCACAGGCAAAACAGACTNAATATGTTATCACAGAGGTGCTACCACTGTTGCTGATTGGCTCGGCCTTGGCCAGCAGTGGGTCCATCTTGGAGCCGGCTGGCATTGGCTCTATCAGACATAAGGGAAGCTTCTAGTAGCTTCTCACAGAAGCCACCCCTGTAGCCCCCCCTCTACCAAAATCTTGCCATGCAAACCCAATACAGTGTTTCTGATTAACTCCATGATGTTATAAGACTCCAAGCCTAACCAGTCTTGTGGTGTTTTGTGGCATGCGGTGTACTACCCCATTCAGTCACATCCCTTTCTGAGGGGTTCATAAGTCTGTCTAAGGTGTAGATGACTGGTTGTTCAGTAGCCTTAAGGCATATCTGAGTAACACCCAACTCTTTTCTTATTGGGTGTCCAACGTGGTGAAGTATATGGTGTTGAAAGAAGGAAAAAAGTGGAAAAAATGGTCTGGAAAAAATTGGATTGGGCTAAGAGAAAAACTGAGAAGGAAAATGTAAACAGTGTTACAAAAAACATAAGCCCAGCTGGAAGGAACTAATGGACTTTCCTGCAAAAATGGTTCTAATTGCTTTTCCCTGCCATGACAAAGAAAAATGTGAAGCCTGGAAATAGGAAGGGAAGGAATTCTGAGGGCTAGCTACCTAGCTATAGGTCTATTACTCAGCAAGTGAGGAGTGTGTGCACAGTTCTCCTCAGCTCTGAGATAGGCCAGAGAAAGCTCTGTGTTCCCATCCCTTCTGATTTACATTTCCCATTTCCTTGATAAGTAGACTCTTAATAGTGTCATTTTTTTTTTTAAATCTCATCTGAAAATAATTTTGTAGGAAGAAAAGAGAAGAAAACCCAAGAGTACGCTTTCCTCAGTGTTGTCCAATGGATGTGTCATGGGAGTTTTCCATTGTTATTAGGTATGCAGGTATTTTAGTTTATGTTTGTACAAAAATGAATGAACCATCCCATGATCACGTAGAAAACTGTATGTGGCATTAAGAAATAAGTTACAATTGTGTGTCACCAGCTATCAATGGTCTTTAAGAACTGACAATTCCTATCAGTGAAAAATTGTCCTAGACTTTGTAGTGGAACATGTGAACCCTGAAGGAACCATTACAGGCAGACTCATTAGCAAATGCTCATTTCTTTAAACTACAGACAGAATATGTTGACAGTGAAACTTAATTGCCAAGAATGTATTTGGTTTAGAATTACTGAACCAAATACTAGGAGACTTTTACAGGGAAGTATGTTGTCACTCCATCTTTCTTATTTAAATGGGGCCATTAATCATCATACTACAAATCCAAAGCTTAGCAAGAACAGTTCTGTTTTTTTCAAACGTGTATAGGTTTTAAACTATAGGTATTTCATCATTATTCTCTCCTAATGTGGCATTAATATTTTGCTCTCTATCTGCCACTGTCAGGTCTATCACGTAAGTGTATGTAAGTCTACAAGGTGCTAAGTGTGAGATTAAGTAGCCATACTGAATTATAGTAACTATTTGCTTGAATAGCAGCATAGGTAAGTCTGAAATAATGTAATTAGAATGGTGTGGTTGTCTGTTTCTTTGTCAGTGGCAGACTATGTCTTTAGAAGGGAAAAGCTGCCAAAGAAAAATGAATATAAAGACATCAGCTCTGCAGAATATGGAAATATATGTGTGACTGTGTGTGACTATGAGTGTGTGCTAGTTGGACCGATCAGTCTGACAACTGCAGGATTACTCAAAGTAACACCTGAATACCTTTTGGAATTGGGGCCTGAAATCTTAAGGGGTAGTTCCAGATAAGACCTGCAAGCTGTGGAGAATCCAGGCCCAGTACGGTGGTGTGAAGGACTGACAGCAATAAGGAAGCTCTGCAGAACCACCTCTGATATTTCAGAAAATGGCAGCTGAAATTACATACTCACAGATGAGATTTCTCTTTTACTTGGGATTCTCATCCACATCCAGAGCTAATATAAAACTAACTCCAGGTGAGATTTTAAAGGAGTTCTTCATTTGAAGTAATGACTATTTATAATACCAGTGATGTGACAAATAATATTAACTAGAATAAGGATTATTAAAGTGTACAGTGCTAGTGAATAGGTTGATTTGCTATTTTCTCTGTAGTGTGCATTGCACATCCTTTAATGGGAGAGATCTGTGTTTTGGAGTCACATTGTTACGTAAATAGCTGACATTTATTGGATGATTTTTCAAAGGGACAGAAAAACAGAACAGCAAAGAGATGGGAAAGTCAATGGCAGCTGGAGTCAGGGTCTTTGAAAATGTTCTCTTTAATTGTTTTTTAGATAATGTGTAAATATTGTCCGTGAAGTTCAGTCTATTGTTTAACATGTTAATATTTTGTCTTTGCCCATTAGCAAATATTTGACTCATACAATTCAAATCATTAAAAGTGTGCTTCAAGCACGAACATGTGTGGAACTAATTTTTGACTGGTGTCCTTATCATGTGGTAGATTTTCCATGAGTAGGAGGCATGGAATGAGTCACTTCATAATGCAAGGTTAAATAAGGATGACCTTTAGTAGGGTTTATTCTGTCTTGAAGGGAAGGAGGTCACAATACAGATTTTTCTCCATTGCTTTGTAAATTCACCTTAATTTTGACCTGCAGCAGTAGCCTCTAGTTAGGCAATAGGGAATTTTAGTTTTATACTTAATTAATTTTTAGTCATCCTTTGACGTTGGATGCTGGCCTTACTGCTTTTGTCGTAATTTGCCGTGTTTGTCAGTTACATGACAAAGTGAAGTAGATTTGAATTAAAGGCTACCAAAGGCCAACAAACTCAAGTCAATTACAAGCAATAAATCCAAAGGCAGTATAGTATTAATGGTTTATCTTGTTGCAGCTAGATTTTTTTTCCAAAAGCAAACATGCTTCATATCTATTGCACATGGTATGTGTTGCCTTTACTGTTAGTTCAGCTTTTTTATTGTAGTTATTTGACACAGCATCATCACTGTGGGGCTGTGTTTGCTTATAGCAGCCGATCTTCCAACACAAACAGGAAAGTTTGATACTTTTGTCTTGCAGATTAGAGTTTCTTTTTCTTCTGCAGATAAATACTCCATAACACCTCTGAAAAGAGAAAATCAAGGAGGAGATCAGGGAACTTAGCAGAGGTGGATGTTGGACAGCAGAAGCAGTACTTCCCCAGAGCTATGGCTAGGTATTAGATAGCGGCTAAATACCAGCCCCCTGTTGTCCACACCCCAGTCAGCCCTTGCCTCTGGGGGCAAAAAGTGGTGGCATAGCATTTTACACTCAATTTAAAGAGCTTAAGGAGGATCAAGGACCAGGATGGCAAGGCTGAAGGTAATGACAAGTGTCGCTGATGAATCTGGCCTTAGTATTGAGCAACTTAATGGATACAGTGACGCTGAAGCTGATGAAGGGCAGCATCAGGAAGATCAATAACAAAGAGATGCAGAAAACTATAGTGGGAATGAGGAAGGGAGGATGACAAAATATGACCAACCCTGGGGAACAGTGTGACTGACTGCCCTGTGGCACTGTTTAGCAGTCAGGATGCCCTGATGTAGGACAGGAGTACAGGCAGATCTCCTCAGCATGGTCTCTGGTAAGCGGATGGAGGGGACATAATTCAGTGGAAACCCAAGGAGGGAAGATGGGGCCATTCAGTCAATTTGTGAGGATACTTGTGGACCGGGTTGAATAGAAGAGCACTATTAAGAGAGAGCAAATGGAGAAGAAAGTGTAGGGCTGGCTCTCTTACGAACAGAGTGGGTCACTGAGGGTGGCAGAATTACTAGAGATGGACAGATAATGTTTGTTTTGGCTTGCTGAAGTCAGGAGGCCATCTGCTTTGATGAAAGTTGCTTGACATATTAATACAAGTGTAAAGCTAACTGAAATTACATGGAATTCAACAGCTGAAAGCAAAATCATTTTTCAGTCCTTCTGGGAGGAATAAATCAAACCCAAATAAATGTGGCAGTTTCCTGATGTGAAGGAAAGAATAGGTCAGCATGATTTCTAAACATCCAAAGATTCATCTGGCAAAAGGAAAAAGCCATTCAAACAATGGGCCCTCAATTGAATGTAAACATGCCGAGCCTCCATGACATTTGGAGATGTTTTAGTTTCATGTGTATATACATTCCCTTTTTTTCCATAGAAATGTAAAAGGTATGGAGGTGAAGAATGACTTCAAAATAAACACTCTTATTGTTGGAAGAGTTTAGCATTTATTCAATTAGAAGCAATATTTAAAATTATGTTTACAGTCAGAAGGCAGTTGCTGAAGAAAATATTTTGCAGCTTCCTAAAAACTTCACGCTTTCTTCCCTTATAAATTCTATAATCTGTCGTTCACGGGAAAATGTCAGGTTTTGGGGAGGCAGCTTTTCTAGCAGCGTGTGTAATAGGGGAAGTAACCTGAAATACTTTAAAACATTTGCAGACAGTATTATTACAAGCTGTAAATCATGTGAAATGTTTCTAGAGGGAAATTTTCTTAAATAGTTCAGTGCTCATGTTTCAGTTCAGCCAAATGGCAAAAGAAACAGCGGTTTGATATCTAACTCTGCATTGTGGTCACAGGCAACACTTGTGTTTGCAATCAAGGAGCTAAATGTCAGCACTCTGCTTTTTATTCAGATATGAATGCAGAGGTCCTGGTGAGGGATCTTTGGAGATGTGACCTACATGTCTAGCATGTTACTGATAATACATTTTTAAAGACAGAAAGATAAAGGAGAAATTGGGATTCAAACCTAGCTATAGCAGTTAAAGCAAGATGGCTGCTGGGAAAAGGGTCATGGCTTCAGGAGCTGCTTCACTGCAAATTTATGCCTCCTGCCTGTAAAGACATATGTAGGTAGTTAACAGAGGACTGGTAAAAGTACAATATCTCCCAGAGTAAAGGAAAAAAAAAATCTTCCTGAACAAGCAAACCCTTCTTTCTTTAATGTTGAGGCTTTTTTCTTTGCTGAGGTGAACTCTGAAGAGCATTGCATTTCATTCCTCTTTTCTCTCCTTCTTCCTCTAAAAAGAAATTGAAAAAAAAAAAAAGAAGAAGACAGGTTATTTTTTCTTTTGGAGAAAAAACTCCAGAAAATTTAAAGCAGCACTTTTTTACCCCCAGAAGCTGTATTTTCATTAAGACATTCAGGTTTATTTACTTGCTCTTATAGTTGTCTCCTTGAATTATTCAAAGTGTTAGGGATATCGAAAAATATTTGAAGGGCTGGAGCATAACTCATTGTCTTTGATCTATGTTGGACCAAGTAGATGTTAGAGCATGAGTCTTTAGACCACTGTTGGCTATGAGAAAATTTATCCTGAAAGAAAGCTTCCTAGGAGAGCCTCTCAACTTTGTTATTACCTTGTTTATCTACCTGTTCTTTCCCCAGATTTCAGTTTTACTCTGGTTTTTTTTCTAGACATGTTTTGTCATTAACAGTCTTTCTAGATTGCTGACCTTTTAATTCTGACCTACTCAAGGCTTTCATTAATATAAACGTACTTTTATTCCATGATCAGATAATACCCTACATCTCCCAAGTCAATGGCTATAACTGTTGCAAAGTATCAGCAATTTTATCCTCTTGCCCAATCTGCATTAGTCTAGTCCTGCAACGTTGAACTTAGTTTTCCACATTTTCCACACTTCCTACTTCTGTTTTGTTTCTTTTCTTCTTCCTTTTTTCCTTTTCAGTATCAGGTACTGCAAATATCTGCCTTTAGCATATGTTTAGCCAGCATCATCACATATGCCGTCCTCTTTCATTGAATACCTGTAAGAGGAACTAAGACTGATCTAAAGAACTAACATAACATATAATGCTTTTTATCTGGTTGTGAGCATGCTGGAATTAGATCTGACAGCAATTAAATGTTCTCAGATTATCACACTTGTGAGTTGAACCTGATCTGCTCTGCATACTTTGTCTCTGCCTTTGAAAATTGATTGTTACTGACTGTAATGGGCTGGGCAGCTCTGGCTGGTTGGAACACTCAAAAAAAGCACAATGTCTCCAGCTACCTGAATGACAGCCACTAACTATGTGAAGAAAATTTACAATCCTTTAAAAAAAAAGATTCAACAACTTGCTTTAATGACTTTTCCACTTTATGCATCAGAACTAATAGTCTGTGCAAATAAGTAACTTTTGTTTTCTTTCTCTCTTGTTGGGACTGACTTTTGTCGAGAATATCTGCAGAATGATGACTACTTTGCCGAAGCACTGATGCAACATACCAGTATATATGAGATTTTCTAGCCTGTTATGGGTATGGGAACACATGCTAGGGGAGCTCACCAGGGATTTCCAGAGCCTGAATCTATTAATGAGAGGGATGGGAGGGCCTCTAAACTAAAGATTCACAGGGAAAGGCTTCCAGATTTCTTCCTGGTGCCAGGGTAGGTTCAAGTGGTAGCTCTTGTAGCAGTACTTCTGAAATGGATAAAATACTTATTCAGCAAAACTAAACATTCTTACTAGCAGGAATTGCAACTACAATATAATAGTCAATTTTCCGTGGTTCTTTGCATAACATTCTGTGCAAGCAACTCTATGAGATGTACATTATGGAAATATCATGGAACTTAAGCGTATCATCAACATAACCTACCTAAACTAATCCATATATCTGCATGTGTGTGAGGGAAAGAGATGTGGAAATGCTGGGGCTAAGGCATGAAGACAGGCTGGTGTCAGGATCATCACACAGAAAAAGACACTAAGGAGTTTCTGGGCTGGTGTCAAGGACAGATATCAGGTGTTGGGCACATATGGGGTTGCTTATGGGGCTCTGAAAGCAGCCAGGTTTTCTCAGGGTGCTGTGAATGCCAAAAGCACCCTGAAGGTATGAAGTTGGGACTGTTGGTTTAAGGGATGGTACCTTAAGCTAGTGATATTGTCAAGAAGTTTGTGTGTTTCCACTGCTTAAAGTATCGAAGACTTTTATTGGTGGGTTTGCCATCACAATTCAATGGAAGAAGCTCTCGCCAAGCAGAGACCACCTCTAAGCACTTGGGAAACCTTTAGTGGAACTGTGGTGAAGAGTGGAGAGAATTACTACCTTCTACCCCTTTTTAGAAAACCTCTATCATGGGATAGTTATTCCTTAAATCAGCTCCTCTGTTTAACTTTTAAAGCTTTCTATTTATTTCCCTCTTAGCCACATATGGTAGCCTACTGACAATTTTAAACGGATTTCTGCCACACGATGGCACTGCAATCCTTTAGATAACAACGGTGGCAACCTATTTTCTCTTTCTAGGCACAAACTTCCAGAACATCCGCACAAAACAAACACTTTGAAGAGACAGTTTCCAACACCTTTTAGAGTTTAAGGAAAAAGGGCATGATAGTTGTTTTAACGCTTATTATTCACAATTATGGCCAAAATAATTCCCCCTATGCCTGAACACACACAACCGCTGTGTTGTAGAAGTCACTTCCTTCCAAGGCTTGCTAAAGGCATAGGCTGCAAGCTGTGAATTTTCACCTAGATACGCTGACCATATACTGAACTTTTACTTAGCTACGTGAAGGAAAGCCCCCCAAACCAGTGCAAAACAGAAAGATAAGGTAGCCACAACTGTCAGCAGAAGCTGTATCCATTAAGATACGAAAAGGAATGTCCCACCTGGAGACAGAAAAGATCCAATGAGGAACAAGAAGACCCCAGACCCAAATATTGTTATTGGACTGAACAGTTGCGTGAGGGGAGGGGAACTTAAATCATAAGGGTATAATTGCCCAGAGATTTCTTTGTTCAGGGTCCCTCTCTGGAGGCACCCAGCTCGAGCTCTCACGTACTTCTGTACTACTCAATAAATTCATCTGACGTTGGAGAGTCTGCTTCAGGGAAACCTACGGTCAAGTCCGAGGGGAGAGATTGCACCTGAGAATGAGCGATCGTGTGCGCGGTGTCGAAAAGGGGCACCCACCAGCTCGGTGGAGCTGCCTGCTGCGAAGGGTCTCCGGTCCTAGCAGTTAAAGTCTCGGGTGGAGCGTGTGCGGCTCCCTGAATGGTGTGCGACTGTTCGGGCAGTGGCTGCTCCTTTAACAGCCCTTTAATTGTTGGGCACATGAAACTAGTTCCATTAAATAGATTTGTACAGCAAATGGGGGGTTTTGTGGTGATACACTTTATATGCATCCCAGATGGCTGCAATATATGGATGGCTTATTATAGTACATTTCTTTTGCATGTACCTAAATGCAGTCTCCTGCTGCCTGGAAGAAAGCTGGATCTCAGAGTGTGCCTAAGTGCTTTGCGGAAACAAGATCCTAGACCACTTTCTAGCCTGACGTCTGGCACTTCCTTAGCTTGCCCAACCTCCCTGCTGCAGTGTAAAATTAACTGCAAGAGCATTGTTGGATTTTATTTTTCTTTTGTCAATGGTCCAGAAGTTTCTATCTAGGTACCAGCTGGGATAAATTCTGTGATGAAATGAAGAGTCCCAGCTCAGAGAATAAATCAAAGATGGCAAGGTAAGATGAGCCATGGACCACAGTACACTCCTCCAAATGCTTCCTTCCTAGAGTGGTGGTAAGTTGTATGATTTGAAAAGTTCTTTGAAGGAGTTTTTGATTCTTTTCTATGTACAGCAAAAGACACTCAAAGATAGTTTGAAAAGGTTAACTTAAAAACCTGCTTTGTTGTTAAGGATTTAAAACACAATGCCTGCCATCAGTATATAATCATCATATAATAAAGGCAATTAAGGAGACACAATTTTGTCTAATTAAGTATAATAAGATGTGCCAAAATGTCTCATTTTGGTTGCTGTGTCAACTTGCAAAAGCTGCTTTAGGTAGGACATGGTTACAGTCTGGGCTTGGAACTCAAAAGCAGCTGAGTGCAATTCTGCCCACTGCCGTGCTTCTGCGTGACCTTGGAGTCAAGGAGATGCAAAGAAGAACAGGGAGAGTAGTTTTTCTCTCAGTGTCTCAGTCCTCATCTCTGAAAGCAGAATTACAATTCATCCCTGCTTTCTCCTCTGGATATCCCACCTATTTTGAACATAAACGCTTTAAATGCTTCTGTTTCTCTACATTTGCAAAATTTACTCTACTAAATTGTATCCTCCAGCTACTACTGTGATATAGCTAACACAGTAATTAAATGCACTATCATTGTAAGAATTAAACTTGGGTGTGACTTGGCAATCTTGTGTTAAATAAGACATTCTCTCATGGATTTATTATACCAGCTCAGTGTTATACACTGTCCTTATTTAGGTGCTTGCAGATACGGAGATTTTTTTTTCCTCCTCAGATTACTTTAACTCACCATTTTTCTCTAACAGCAACACATTTCTCTGGCAGTGTAAAGTGTTACAAACAGGCTTTTTATTTAGCTGAATTACCATCAACAGTCAGGACAGGTGTAAGTGAGGTTAACAGGAGCTACGGTGACACGTGTATGGAGCATTACAGTCTACTACACCCTCTATAACTCATAAAATGGTTCAGATTTTGGGGACTTGCTTTTATAGTGTTTATCTTTGTTCATAAAAATGATGCACTGTTGATGCATGAGATGCCACAATTTTTTTCTAGTTTAAATCTTTCTGGGCAAGCAGGCCACGAAGCTGTCTTTAGTGGCTGGCAAGGGCCAGATGCTGCAGTCCCTGCCCTGTGGTCTGCCTCCCTCTCCTTGACCTATGCTCTACAGCTGCTCAGTGAGGCGTTCACTGCTTCTGGATCCACTGTGGGTATGTGCAGGTAAACCCTACATGCTGCCATAAGACCAACCCTGGCAAGGGAGGCAGACAGCAGTGACCTGTTAGTGGCAGAATAATCATAAGGTTCCTTCCCAGCTTTCCCAAGTCCACCAGTTTAGGCAGGTCGGAGGCTGTGGGCTGGACAAGTTGGTTTGGCTGTGCCTTCCAGGGGACCCCATGCCACAACAGGAGATGGACAGGACACAGGGCAGACAAGCCTGAGGAGAGGCAGCAACCCAGTGACACCTCCAGAACAAGGTGTTTGCTCTGGGACAGCTACCAGGGAGCATCCAAGGAGAGTCTGGAAGGAGGAGGGATGTGGTTGCTGGACATGCTGGCTTGGTTGGTTGCAGGCTGACCATCTCCGCCTTATGGAAATTGCCAAGTTGGGAATGGTGTATTTGTATACAGAAACTAAAAATTCTCAGGCTTACAAGTAATAAACAATGTCCCTTTTTTCTTAACATTCACCTTGTCTCCCTGTTTTGCACTGTATGAGGAAGAGCATGAATGCATGAGACCTAGTTGGAAAGAGCTGAGTCAGTGTCAAGAATACCTACACTTGTTAATGAAGCATGAAATAAAACTGTGTGTTGTAGCAAAAGGAAATTAATATTGACCATGAAACTTTCTGTTTTATAAATTGGAATAAGTGTATCCAGTGCAGTATATCACTTTTAATAGATTACATTGCTTCAGTAATTTTAGAGAACTGACTCTTCAGGATATCTGGGGCCTGTAGCACTACATACCACTATACCTGCCTGATTATAAAAGACCATTTTACCCAATTTTTATAATCAAGCTAAAGTCTGGGTTTTTTTTAATTCTCCATAATGAGATTATAGTATTTCAGCAAAACTATTTTAACAGTTTCAGCTAAAGCAGCCCAGCCATTCACTGAGAAAGAGATTGTTTTGCCCAGCAGCCTAGGGAAGGAGGCCAGAGACTGGGGAGGAAGCTGGAAGTCACTGGGCAAGGACATGAGGAAAAGTCTGCATGACTCTAACATGAAGACTGAGGCTGGGTGTTACTTGGCAGGAAGAGACAGACTGGATAGAAATTGAAGGACCAGACTCTTCTGGAAGGAGAATTAACACTGAGATAAGAAACTTAAGATGTGGAAATACAGATTTTCTATAAAGGAAAATACAATTGTACTGAATGGATAGGAAAGAGACTGCCAAAGAATCTTGAGAGCAAATTAGAAAGAGCTACAGAAATAGCAAAAGCATTTGCACTTGTTAGTGAAGAGCTGGAGGATGAATAATCTGAGGATAAGGATAGGAAAGCAGCCACTCAGAAGCAAGCTTGGAGGACCTTGGTCAATGAAGGTCACATATCCCTCTGTGCTGGAAAGGGAACCTTAAGATTAACAGCAAACACCTTTAGACTACATGTATATGTCACCTGAAACTTGTTACTAATTTTCTAATATATAGATGTTCGTTGCACAATACTAATTTCCCTCTTTTTCTTTTTTTTTTAAACAAGAAGAGAAATACCATACTCCAAAGGAGAGGTTTCTCAGGTTACAGAAGGAGTTCCCAACCAAGGAGGGAGAAATACATACACACAGATGAGGTGTAACAGCTGATTTCCTGCACACTCTAAACCCTTCTTGGACAATGATTATTCATTTCCATCTTAGCTTTTATTATCACAAAAGAATGTCCCATACATGCAAAGTGATCTTCACAGAAGTCCTGTGAGATGTGTGTGTGGAATAATCAGGACCCTCTTCCTCAGGTGAAGACTTTAAGCATAAAAGCTTAAAGACAAAAGTACCCAGTAGTTGTGAGATGCTTAGGAACTGGTTTTCAGAGCACAAGCTCTCTTCCGTCTGGCACAGTTTCCACTCAAGAATTGCCTTATGTTTTGGCTGGGTCATCAAGAAGTTCCCCATGGCCCTGATTTTTATCCAGCCCACTTCACAAAACACGGTCCTACCCCTACCAGAACCAGAAACCTTGTTCTTTGTGAGCTCACACGTCCTCACACCTGACAGAAAATGGAAAATTTGGATCCAGGCTCCAGGAGTCTGACCCAGAGGTATGAGGTTGCTCATGGCATTTCCTCCCCTCATCTTCATGGCTCGCTCTGTGTTTTCCTCACTCTACATGTACTCTTGACTTTTCTGTTTCTGAAGTATTAGTTGCTACAAATCACTTTAAGGTGGTGTTACCTGTGTTTTCTGACACATCCCCCTTTTCTGACATTTCCTTCTACAGGATTTGTAGGATTCACAGAGCAGTGCATGCTGCATATGAACTGCACCTGAATGCTTGGCAGCACCTCACGCCACCTCAACCGATCTGAAGTTCCTTGTCAGGCACTTGAATCAACATCCAGGCATCCCAAATACACCTCTCCTCAGATCGCTCTGTGATTTTCTCAAAAATCCCCTGTGTATATACATTATATGCAGAGGACTGAGTCTAAGCAGGTATAAAGAACTGTCATATTCGGAAACTTACTGAGCTTTGAAAATATCTGTTTACTGTGCATGAAAACACCCTCAGAGAAGAGCATTTGATTTAAATAATGTGCATTTGTTTTCACTAATGACTTTTATTCCCTTATGCTTCTACTAAATATTTACCAAGCAATAACAATAAGTTCACCAGGGTCTAGACCACCACCATGCATGTAGTATGATGATCCTTACTAGTTACTGGGCTTTTGTCTTCTCCTTTACTGGCCAGCCCGGGCTGTGAGCTGTGATGCCACCCATCAAACCTTGTCCTCTTTCAACACAGCGCTGTGTCACCGCAGCCACACAGATTAAGAAATGCCTGAAAAGCTCTTGTTCCATTTTGTTTCTTGTCAATCTCTGCCTAAATAAACATAGTTCCTATAGCCCTAAACCTATGTTAAACAAGGTTATTATCACTGGAGGCTGAAAATTCACACTTGGTGACCTGAGTCAGGTTGTTATTGCTTCTCTCACCTGTAAGCACCCTCTGTGATAGCTGATGAACGTTTTACCAGGAGCTTCAGGTACTATGATATAAACATGCAGAGACAGTCAGTAAATGTTTCTAAAATTACAAGAGTGTTTTATGGTGCATCCAGTCATAAAATGGCTTCAGCAATTAATGACCGTGTTTGCATTATTTGGACAGATTTTGCAGGAAATGGATAATTCTTGCTTTAATTTTTCCTTACATTGTTTCTCATTAGGTCCAGGGATGTCATTAATTCAGCTTAGCCAATTAAATTCCAAGGAACTGCATCTTTCCTCCCTGAACCAGAGTAATTACACTGCTGCAGCACTGGCTGTGGTCGTCCCTGCTAATAAAAGCCTGGAAAATGCAGTCACAAAATCCTTGTTGATTATACAATACTTGGGAATCCAGCAATTAATACATACATTTTTTTTTAAAATAGGAGGGATTTGTAAAGAAGAGCATATTCACCAGCATAATGGAGAAACACACACTGACTTCTGCCTTGCTTTTGCTAAAGTTAGTGAAAAAAAAAAGCAAAATCCAAATCTACACGCCCTACCCTTGCATCAGGGTAACAGAACAAAATTTGACTTATGGTTAACCATCAGAATGAGTTAAGGCAAAAGCCAAAAGCTGGAGAAAACACATCTGACCACTTCACTTTTCCTTTTCTGCACCACTTCACTGTTTCTTCAACTATGCTCTTCCCCCATCTCCTATTGGGATACATTGGGAAACACATAAAAAATAAAATGACTGAAATGAGCACAAGTATAGAAAGAAAAGGCAGCTGCAAGAGTACAAATCAGTCAAAGTAAGTACACCAGAAGGCAAAGAATTCAAAGAGCATATTAAAAATTATGACATGAATTCAGCTGACAATGTGATTTATCATTTGGGACCTTTCACCATCACAGCTGAGAGTCCTTCACTGAAAGAATTATAAGTGTTTGGGTACAGTATCTGTTACCATTTCTATGGGAAGGAGGTCTTCTGAAAAAGGGCCTTGTTAGTTCACAGCTGATATTTTCAGTGAAATAAAAATAGCCGGTGTGGGGGAAGGGATCATGGAGAGTGGCAAAAAGCAGGGACTTGTGGGTGTAAGCCTGAAGGACTGGTGGAGAAGCTGCTCTCTCTGCTGCAGCAACCTCCTTCCAAGGTGAACATATGCTGTGCAGCCCCCAGAAACGCAAACAGTTTGTGAGAGGTGTTTTTTAAGTCAGATGAAAAGAAGCTTTAGCAAACCTTCCCTGTCAGCAGTATGGTGCACAACCTCCTCGTTGGTCTATGACCCAAAAGGCTCCCCAGTGAATCACCACCCAGGGCTAAGAGAAGCTGCAGGCTCTGGCTGAGGCTTTAGCAAGTTGGGTTAGAAGAAGCTGAGGTCTCCAGATGACCTGTCTTTAAAATGCAGTGTGTATGTGCTCAGGTTTACTCAGGACTTTCTCACCTTTGCTGAGCCTTGCTTCTACCAGTGCTCTGTGTAGCCAGGTTAACGTTGCCTTTCGTTCAACTAAATGTCCTGCCTTTTCATCTCTGACACAGTAAAGACATACCCTTTGCGTGCTATGATTTCATATTTGTTTCTAAGAGGACTTCTTTGGGAAAGTAGAATTTTTGGAGATTCATCAGCGTCTAGTGAGAGAAATCTGGTTTCACTTTACCCTCTCTAGGGCTTCAGGACTTTAATCCTTTAGTTTGCCTGGAAAACTTCGGAGATTTCATGTTAAGAAAGACAGAGAATAGTTTCACAAAGGAACTGGGCTGCAGAAGTGACTGTCCAGATCATGGGGCACAACTGAACAGAATAAACTCTCATACAGGATCTTTTTGAACTGTCAGTTATTATCCAAACTCCAGAGAGAGAACAGAAGTTGATATTTGGAAATGAAACTTAGAACCATACTGCTTATTGACCTCAGTTTAAGGAAACACTATTTCTTAAGACAATTCAGTGTGCTTGATAAAGATTCCATTTAAGCCCTTTAAAATGACTAAGTCTTTCAGAACAGACCCATACATCTCTGGCAAGTACCGACGTCTCATTGCATAAGGCAAAGCTGTTGGTAGAACTTGGATCGATTTTCTAACTTGCTTTTACGCTGTGAAAAACTTGCTCTGCCTGAAGATGAATTAGTACACATCTAGGCCTGAGCTGGTCATCTAGATGTCCTTTATAGAGAGAAATGAGGTCTTCTATGATATTATTAATCTCACCCTGAAGCTGACATCTAAAATGGGTCAGATGAATCAACACCTAGAAGTGTCTCCTTCAGATTAAGGGAATTTAGCGTGATAAGCTCAGAGGGAAGCATTTGTATTGCAAACATCTCAAGTGAGATGAAATGAATCTACCTATCCACCTTTCTTTCCTGGACTGTCCTGTAGAAGACTGAGAAGCTGTCTCAAGAAGAATTCAATCCCTGCCTTACTTCTAATTTCTTTAGTTCTGTTGGGCAATATTTCCTGGACTATCTGTCCAGGTTGTCAAAGCAATAAGGTCTTAATTCTCTAGAGTGTTCAATTCTCAGATATCTTAAATTATTTTCTCCAAGAAGCATGATACAGTTTATCCTGAAAAACACCTTGTTGAATTATTATTCATGGTCCTCATTAACAAAAATCTCATCACATTATCAGCTCTTCTGTGACAAGTGAAGAACTGAAGAAAATGAGATGCTTTCCTCCATAGGAAGGTGAAGCCACAATCCAATCAAGTGCAGGCAGGGAGGTTGTATTATGTCACAATATCTTATGCCCTGGGATGAAGGACGTAAATGTAGGTCATGCTGATGGTGAAGTAGGGTGGTTACAGCCCCACTAGATTTTTCCTTGTCTCCATCCAATAAATCCATACCTGCCTTACTCTCGTCAATGGGAAGTCAATCTGAATGAGAGCTGATATCAAAATATGGTGTGTTATTCATCAAATGCAATGGGGGAAATATTCCTGTCTTCTGGGAAGGAATAATGTCTGTCTCCCACTTCTCTTTATACATAACCTATTCACCCCATACTTACACAAATGAAGTGCCAGTCTACCTGTTTCAACTTCCAAGGAGTGACACTGTGGCACTCTGGAACCCGTCACCCCATTGCATGCAGTGATTATAATCTGATATGAAACATTATAATCTTGCACAAGAATACTAACTTTCCCCCCAGGTTTTTAATCAGCTCTGTGTCATTTTCCAAGGCACATACTTACTCTCTTCTCTTACGTGCAGCATTTGTATGACTCAGAAGTCTAAGCAAGTAGAAAGCTGGCACAAACAATGGATAATTGTATAGACACTTAGCTGTCAGACAGAAGATCTAAGACGCAAAACTCTGGACATTCAGGAGATACTGTAATGTGGTTTTCTTAATATTTTTAGAAACAAGTGTATGACGTGTAGAATATATACTAAAAGATGAAACAAAGCTCTGCCTTCCTGAAGAAAGTACAAGTCATGTGGAATGTTAACTAAATTGCTTGCGTTCTTTTTTCTCTTCTGCAAAGGAAAAAAGAGCTTTTTTCCCTGCTCTCCTAAAAATAAAAGATTGATGAAAATGATGCATGACATGCACATCAGGAAAATGCACCCTGACATTTTTGCACAGAATATGCGTTGCATGTTGACAGATTTTTGCTATAAAACTGACAGTTTTGGTGCAAGCTGTTCCTGCCATGACTATAGGGAATAGATAGCAAAAGGGAAAAGTATAATTTACACTATGCACACTTGAAATGAACCTGACAGGCTACAAGGTGGCTCAGTTGTTCCATGTAAAGGTACCATAAGGTATCTAAAACTAGTTCCCTTGCCCTTTATAGAACAACATCCCTAAACGTTACACTTGCAATGTGCTGAACTGATTACAGGAAAATCATAGGTTTCTTTACAGATTTTCACACGTATATTAGGAGTATTGGTGTGGCGTGGACCAGTGAATTAAAGTCTTTGTGAGATTCCATCTCTTTCCCCGAATATTTATAATGCAAGACCAAATTTCCTTTAAAAATTTACATGAAACAAGACTGCTTATTTATGAAAAGATTAACAAAGGTGACCATACTGTGTCTGCATATTTCTAAAGACTTTTTACAAGAAATAAAATGGTAGCAGTCCTTGTAGCAAATTAAACATTTGGCTGCACAGAATGTATGTCTATTAATTTTAAATGAGAGTACATCCAAAGAAATCTTTCTTGTTGTATAAAGGTTATCATCAAAGCTATAATATATTCAAATTCAATACAAAATGTCATTTTACTAATAAAATCTTATGCTTTGAAATTTCAAAGAAGTGGAAAGATCTTTAAAAAGCAATGATTAGATATGCAAATGCAATCCTTGCAGCCTTTTTTTTAAAAGAAATGTACCTTTTAGAAACCTATCTGCAGAGAACTTTTACTTTTTTCTCATCTTATTTTTCTTCTCCGCCTCTTCTATTTTTAATGATGGATTGTTGTACAGTAGGCTGAACACCACACAGCTTCAGTCTTCCCTATTTAGATTAATCTAGGGAGAACATTAGATTTCTAATCTTGGGCAGTCTCACTTCCAATCTCCCATTGCTTGAGGGCTTACCTGCTGTCACCTCGAGCTAAATCCTTCTCATTTATTCACATGAACCATCAACTTCCATGAGACTGCCAAAATAAATAAGACCAGCAGAATATGGCCCCATATTTATTTCAGTAACAGCTTTCTTCAGTGTAACTGCTACACAGAATGACACTAGGGCTCTGCTCTTCACACCCACTAGTTTCTAGGAGAATGACTTGATTTTTGTTTTCTTACAGCATGAGCTATTTAGTAAAGTTGTAAGAAATGGGTATGTTAGGCATACCCTCCAAACTCAACACAATTTTGAGGTATTCTTGTTTTCCTTGGCATTATGGTCTGCTGTTATTCTGCTCAGTACCTCTTGAGGCCCTCTTTTTTTGACTTTCATATGCCTGTTCTAGGTTTGGTTCTTTTCTAGAGCTATCTCTGTTTGGAAAGATGCACAACTGATAGAGCTAGTCTGATGAAATACGGGGGGATCAAGCCAGAAATTTTATTCTCACACAGGTGAATGAATATGATCCTTCATATGAAGAAGAAGAAGAAGAAG
>VZTL01070331.1:7796-55310 GCA_013400535.1 Scopus umbretta
CCGCCATTTTAACGCCCAGAGGGCGGGTCGGGGGTGAGGGCCGCCCGCGGGCTGCCCCCGGCTGGCGTGAGGCGGCGGGGTCGGGGGCAGCGAGGGCACGGCCGGCCGGGGGCGAGCCGCAGCGACCGGGGGAAAGCTGGCGTACCAACGCAAAATACCCTCCTGTCACCGTACGTTCCTTTTTTTGATTGTTTGTTAGGTTTTTTTTTTTAAATAGAAGACCGGTAAATGGCGTCACGTTTTTACATGGTTTTTCAGCAGGGGGCAGTAGATTTCCTCTCAATGAATTCGACTTTTCGGGCTGTTAACTTCTTAATTAAAATCTGTGTGTTGAGAAAAGCCGCCTAGGACGGGGAGTTAGGATTGCTTGGGCAGTCTGAAGTGAGAGTGTGTTAAGGGTTGTTTAAAATAATGTTTGAGTGTTGTTCTATGAGCTCGTCACAGCCCAGGGACTTTTGTTTCTGTTGGTAGCAAGCCGTATGAAGAAAATGAGAAGCCAGGAACGGTAATACATTTCCAAATTATTTCTGCTGGTAGCTTAAAAAAATAGGATGTATTTTTCTATGTATCTAACCTTTTTTTTTTTTCTTTAAAATCTTTGGACTCTCCATTGGTTCCTATCCATTGGTTATTGTCATTATTAGCCTTTAACGAATATGAGAGTTTGCCACCTTTTTCCTGTCAAGAATGCACTCAGTAATTAGCTAGCAATAGCAGTGTGTGGGAAATCACTCTAAAATTACCACAGAGCATGCTCAGTACGTGTTTGCTAACGCTGGTTTTGAGGTTGCTCGGTGTTACCTGCCAGCCTAATCTCAGCCTCTGTGATGTCTTGCCCAGCAAGCTGTGAGCGTGAAAGCAAATGAAGGTGTTGCCCCGAAAGGAGTTCTTGACCGGGTGTTGCTCCCTGCTGCGTATGCCGTGCTGCCGCGCTACAACTGGAAGGCAAAAATTGCCGGGAGATGAAGCTTGGAAGCGGCGGAGAGCCTGTCCTGGGCAAGCTGGAAGGTCTGCAGCTGCACCACCTCTGAGCAAAAGCGTCAGCTCGACTTTCAGACCTCGCTGCTTCAACCTCATTACTTTGGTTTAAGCATCTGAAATAGGAAGAGAAGGGGATTTTCCTGCAATCAGGGTTTCCCCTTTAATTTCCCCTTTGGTTCTTTTTTGCGTGTGTTTGAAGTCAGAGTTCTGGGCTTAATGTTGTTGGAGGATGACTGCCTGTATTTTCAGTTCTCAGCGCTGCAGAAATAGCTGGGGAGTGTAGTTTCTACCCCAGGACCATTATAAAAGCTGTCTTTCGGCAAACCTGTGCTAGCTTGCAAACAGTTTAGCACATCTCTGGAGGAATGTGACCTTAGGGGAGAGAACAGCAGGGTTCGTGGGGACTGGATTTCCTAGCTCCTCGGGAGTCACACAGCAAAACAGCATTTTACAGTGCTTGTCCTGGCTGCTCTGTGGTGCAGGCTTTTCGTAAGGGTATGGTAGCTTTAAGATTGTTTTGTGTCGTGTGGGCAAGGGACCCGAATTGATGTTTTCCCAGATTTTTCGTTACATAGCAGATCAGGCATTGGTCTCTGATTCTGTTGTTCAAAATTTCATGTAATCAGGGTTTTCTGTCCATAGAGAATCAAAATCCCTGTAGTCAGATTTTTTTTCTTTCCTGATCAAACTTCGATATGCTTTTACTTTAAGTTGATCATCAAACCTCGAGAAATGTTATTATATAAAATGAATACATAAGCACTGATGTGTAACTTAGGTTATTTTCTTCTAGTATGTATTTCTTATACTGTTTACTGAAGGTCAGGTTGGTGTATATAAAGAGAGAAGAACGGAGCAATTTTATTATTCCCCCCCCCCCGAAAAGCCAAGAAGTAAATACCAGATTGGCGAATCTGAGGTTTTTTTTGTGGTTGTAATCAACTTCCCTAAATGCAGTTTGAACAGCCCTGATGATAATTTCCTCTGCTCTTGTGAAACTTCTATCCTGTTAAACCTGCATGTGTTTAATCCTTGTTGAGAAAAAGAAGCGGCTCCACATAAAACTTCTGAGGTTCTATGTTTTTATACGCTAGGCCATCGGTTACGTTAGGAAGTTCTTAATAAAGCTCACTTGTTCCTCTGCGATTATGTGAGGTACCTTTAATGAAGGATTGACTCCTGTTAGCCACTTAGTATTTTCGGAGTAAGGCAGCTTTGAGAGGGATCAGTCTGAAATTCTTCTATTGAAATAGCTATTTGTATAAGACTGCTTTCATACATTTTAAGTGATGCGCTGTGCATCGTTGGTGAAATAGGCTCCAGATGCTTCCTTTAAAGGATCATTAAATTAAAGTCAGATCATACACAGCAATACAGGGCAGGTGGGCTCTGGCAAATCGAATTCACCTAAATTCTAGCGTGCTATGTTGGGGTTTGGATATTTATTTTTTTTTTTTCATGTAAAACATATACAAGCCTTGCAGTGATCATTTCGAAGAGAAGTTAAATAGTAAGTAATTGCACTGTGAAATTGAACCTTCCATCGACCTTACTGTGTGTCTTTCTGGATACTTTACAGTGCAGGGTAAATATTATTACTGCACACATAAGAAATCATTTGGAACTCCCACAGTAAGACATGGTAATTATTGTCGCTTAAAGGCATCTAATGTATGTTCACAACGTATGTAGTTTTAAAGAAGTACGGTAACGGCAAGCACTGCTCAACGGAGAGCAGAGGACTGAGATTCTGTTCTTAAATTTAGTTTTGGAAAGACGTATTGATTTGAATATCTAGTCCTGACACCGTAGTAATATGGCCAGCATGGACTCCACGGGGGTTTGTAAGTGCCTGTCCGTGTAGATTGGACTCCAGACCAAGGTGTCTGTCTCTAGCCGAAAAATGGCTTCGGTTCGTCTTCCTCTCCTGTGCCGATACTGCTGGTGTTGGTGTTTGTGGCGTGCCTGATGGAGCTGAGGAAATCTGTCGTGTTTTTGTAGACGCTTCATGAAAATAATGCAGGTGGGATCCTTTCTTCTTTAAAAGTTAATTAGATGGAAGTAGCAGGAGGATTTTGTAGCGCCTTGTTTGCTTAAATGGAAATTATTAAAGACTTTTCAAAACTTTGTTAAGATTTGAAGCTCACCCGCTGCAGCGGATTCTCTGCTGCTCCCATTAGGCCAACTGTGAAGGTGTTATGACAAAGTTGGTCGCAATGCCCCTTTATTAAATCGCTTGATTTAATTGGCACGTATTAGAAAAGAAACGATTGCTGTATGATGTTGCGTGTTGTGGGAGCGGCCGTTTCTTTGGGCCGTGGAAGAGCTCAGTCTGTCTGTCAAGATCCGTTTGTGTTTGCATGTCTGCAGCTCGCAAGCAAGTTGATTTTCTCCTTTTCCCCCCATCACCTATTCAGTCAATTCAGGATGAGTCAACACTCAACCCTTAAATGAGGGATGAAATATTTGCTTGTACTTGCCTTTTTACCTGCTTTCTTGGCTGATATGCTCCAGCTTATAAAGCCTACTAGGACTTTCTTTCTCTGAAATAAATGACAAACTTTTGAAGCCTCTGAATGTCAGTTTGCTGAGCACTTTGTAGCCATTAGACTTTGTGCACCGTAGTCCTTCCTTGAGATTTGAGTCGAAGGCGCTGTGCTGAGATCTCTGGGATCACAGCGCTTGATGCGTGATCTTTTGCAGTGATCACGTTCATGTAAGGGAAATGTCCAAGGTGAAAGCTATGAGGTTTCGATCCATACCATGCTTGCTATTAGCCCGGTGTTCCCACTCGTGCTTGTTTCTGGGATACAGCATTCATTCGTGGTGTACAGGATGCTGGACCATGGCGTACAGCAGCTGGACCAGAGAGTCTTGGTTTTGTCTTCATTATTTTGTAGCACGCTTTCAACTGATGCTTTAGACAGGGTAAGAAAAAGATAATATTTGAATAATAGCATTCTGAGTACTGCTTTTTCATTTCTTTTTCAGCAAGAAACATGCTTCGGAACTTGTGCTACCGATTTTTGAAGGTCACTGATGCACTTCCGCAAAGGCGTTATTGCCAGGTTCCAGCTAGTGTCACGTATATGAGAACATTAAAATGGATTTTTTTGTTTCTTCTTGTATTTTCTGTCATAGCAATGTGGTATGTAACTTTTTCTTCCAACACTGTGGTTGAGCATACAAACCTCATGTATTTCTATGAATATGAACCGATTTACAAGCAACGCTACCTCTTCACGTTGCGGGAGCGCTTGAAATGCAAAGACATAAATCCGTTTCTAGTCATCTTGGTGTCTTCAAGTCCTGAGGATGTGAAGTCAAGGCAGGCCATCAGAATAACGTGGGGATCTCAAAGCTTCTGGTGGGGACATCGAATTCTAACCCTGTTCTTACTAGGTCAGGGCACCCAAACAGAAGACAATGCTGCAGCACTGTCGGTGGAGGATGAAAGCATCCTCTATGGTGACATAATTCGCCAAGATTTTATAGACACTTACGACAATCTCACCTTGAAAACGATCATGGCGTTTAGGTGGGTCAGCGAGTTCTGTTCAAATGCTAGGTTCCTCATGAAGACGGATGCTGATGTCTTCATCAACACTGCGAACTTGGTAAAATTCCTTCTGAGGCTAAATTCCTCAGAAAATGTTTTTACTGGTTATCCTCTTATTGGTAACTTTGCCTACAGAGGCATTTACAAAAAAACGTACATCTCTTACGATGAATATCCGTTCAAGTTGTATCCTCCCTATTGCAGTGGGATGGGTTATATATTGGATGGAAAACTGTCTCTGAGGATTTATGAACTGATGAGTCATATCAAACCTATTAAATTTGAGGATGTGTATGTTGGCATTTGCTTAAATATACTTAAAGTGAACATCAGTATTCCAGAAGATAAACTATTCTTTCTTTATAAAATTAATTTTGATATCTGTAAGTATAGACATTTCATTGCAGTGCATGGCATTACATCAAGTGAAATAATCGGCCTTTGGCAGGATCTGTCATCGAACACTTCCGTTACTTGCCTTTGATTCTCTATTAATACAGTATTATACAACTTAAATGTATTCGGTGTAAAAACGTTTAAAGTCCAGGGCATCACACAACAAAAACGCAGCTGTAGACAGGACTTTGACCGAAGGAGCGCTGTGCTGCCAGGCCAATGGCAACATTTCTCTGGGACATTCTAATATTCCCAAACAAAAGTATTGGGCATTCACAAAGCATTTTTCCATGTATGTATCCTACGCACACAGGACGCTTCGGAATACGCCGTCCTGTCTTCCTCTGCCACTTCTCCACGCGGTCTGCTGTAACCATGGGACTTCTGCAGGAGTTCTGGAATGTACGAAATGTCACTGAGGGATAATGTTTATGCCAAGAAACTAGCTTTGAAGATGCTTCCCAAATGCCTACCCGGATTTTTCAAATTGTTTTTGCAACTGCATCAGCCTTTGCTGCCCTCAAGTATGTGTTCTCTGCCCAGCATGAAACGAATGACTGCCCGCTTCCAACGCGTCACCTCTGGGATCCTTCGGAGAGCGTCACGCCTTCTTGTTTAAACATAGCGCCTCCGTCATCGTTCCGAGGGTCTTCCAAACCTGTGGGTCTGGTGGGGTCTGCAGGAGCCGATGGGAAATTCTGAAAACGTGATGCGCTTTGTTGCTTTGTGTGTAGGTCTGTCTGTATATGCATGAAGAGAATTGCTTTGGTGTCTTTGGTCGTGTTCATGGACTACTAGAGGGGCAGATGCAGTTGAGTTCTGTGCAGCTTAGTTACTAGACATCTCCAGTACATCGGGATAAGCAAAACCCACGTCTGTACGCACATACGTGTGTGTCCTGACGCGCCCCGAGAGTTTTGGAACCACGCAGGGAAGATTAAAACAGATGCATTTATATTGTGACTTCATATCTGTTTCTAAAATAGTTGTCTTTCACCAAATTTTAAAATGACAAAAGCAAGACATTCTCAGATCCATATTTCTTAAAGAAAATATCCATCTTTACAGATCTAGTAGAGTTTATTTTAATTACTTTATTCATATCAGCAAGGCCAAGTTTTCAGTAGTTTACACTTCTAATAGACAACGATACAGAATTTGCAATTGCATTAACGTAATTATTCTTGACACATCTACTACACTGTGAAGATACTATAGTTACATCCTGTACATCCAGAATGACAGAGCACTGCCACCGTATTTGTACTACAGCTAAGGCGTTACGATGTATTTACATTGGCTGTCTTTCAGGTAGTCTCTTAGAGACAAATTAGAAGAGGTGCAGAAACCTCTAGTACCAAGTTTGAGGTTTCACCAGGTTTTTTTGTTACATTGCGATTATGGTCAGTATTGAATTTTTCTATCTATCTTTTCAACAACTGCACTTTTTTTTTTTTATGGAATTCTAGGATGTGGGGTTTTTTAGCTATAAAAATGAGGTCTTGGGGAGAATACTCTCTAGACAAGTATTTCAGATGTCAGTGTTCTAAGAACATTTGTTAAGAAGGTCAAAGTTTTTCAAAAATAGATTTTTTTTTTTTTTTTGCTTAAACTAAATAGCTGAATATATGGTATTGCATAACTGAGGGAAGAATGCTATTGTATTTCTAGAAACAGGTAAAACAACATAGTTGTTCCTATGCTTTTAGGATCTGTTACTTGATTGTTGTCCTGTGGTCTGATCCTGAGCTCTGTGAGAAATGTTTAACTTGTTCTTTGATTGTTTATACAGCTTAAAAAAAAAAACAAACCTCCATTTTTTTTAATAAGCCTGACATGTTAAATGTTTAGAAATAAATTATTTGTCACAAGAACACTGCAGCACAGTCTGTATTGCTTTTTTAAAACAATGTAATTATGAAAGACGATGCAATTATCAGAAATGAGATCGATAAAGCAGGAAGTGCTCCTGTTGAGAGCTTAAGAAACGAGTATCGCGGAGAAACGGCTGTGCGGGACCCCAGTAAAAATGCAACTGTCGCCAGGCAAGGTATTTTTTAATATTTGTGCCCCAGAATGATAACAGTGATCATAGAGGACGAGGCTTTTGCTTTCACAAATGTAGGTTTGCACACAGTGATCTGTTTATGCCGCCTGCAACTGTAATCTAAAGTGACATCAGTTCTGCAAGAAATTTACATCGTAAAATATTCGTGCTCCTGGTTTTTTGGTTCTTGGGTTTTTTTAAAAACCTCATTTCCAAATCTGGTTTGTATTTGAGTCTGACATTATTATTGCTTAAAAGACCATAAAATTCATAACTAAGCTAATGGTTCTGCTTAAAGCAAATATCAGGAAAATTCTTAGTGTGAGCGGCCGTGCAAGAGGTAAAAAAAGCTCAAGACTGTGAACTTCATGTAAGCACTGCAGTCAGGGGTGGGCCCAAATTTTCTTGCATCTGCCTAAAATACTGTACTAAAAACGAAGCCGAAGCCACAAGCTAAGATTTTTCCCAAATGCCAAGATTCTCAAGTTGTTCAGAAAGCTGTATTAAATCAGAATTCCAAGCACTTGTGATTTTGATACAAAAACTGGGGGGCTTCCTAACTTGAAAAGCCTAATAATAAGCCACTGGCCAGAGATTTTTGGAAACTACTGCTGGGTGGATAGCAAAAGGGGCTTGCAATGTCAAATTTCAAGCCTGTACTATTTCAGAAGAGTTAAAAAGTCAAAGTGCTTACATGTTTTGTGTGCATTCTAGAACAAACAAGTTCAAAAAAAACCATGCAATACTATGTGCTGCAAACTTAGGGGCAGTATTCTCTATGATCAATTCGGTATTAACAGGACATAGACAGCTTGGAATATTTTCCTAAGTTTTGTCTTATGTTTTCTAGTTACTACTAAAGCATTTCAATGCAAGTTCATTGTAACTAACTCACGAATGCCTGGATGCACAATAAATAATGCAATTTTACCATATTTCTTTCAGATTTAAACTAGAAACCCATTGAAGGTAACCAAACAACGTGACGCCGAGTTCCTGATAGGTGTCTCTCGGTTACGTTAGGTGTGTCGGGAGGAGTTTGGGAGGCAGAGCTTTGCTCCCTGTTTTTCAAATTTTCATTCATCCCCATTTTTGTGTGACTAGCATGTACCATTTTGGTCATTTATTAAGTACTCTACGGTTTGTTTAAGATGGAGGTGGAAGGGAAGGAGATGTCAAGCTTTCTGCAGTCTCTGTTAAATTAATCTTGTCAGGTTTAATGCAGTTACTGTGTATGGCATGTTAAGCTGTAAACCATATCCAAACGCAAGCACACCACGTAGGAAGGAAAGAGAACAAAGTTAGAAGGAAGCTAAGCAGATGGTTGGGTTTGGGTTTTTTGATTTTTTTTTTTTCTTATGTAGTTGAGTCCACATTTTGAGAAAACCTAAAATTGCAAACCAAGACACCCCCCTTCCCCCTCTATTTGTATATGGGGTTTCAAAAAATCGCAAAGCCGCTTTCTTCCACAGGACTAAAGGAAGTGCAGTCTCTCTGAAATGCTGCTCTTGGCGTGACTGTGAGCTAAAGCCAGTATCGACCTGCCACTCGTACGAGGAAATACCACCTGTGTTACTGTATAGTTTGTCTCGCCTGCAGTAAGGGGACTTTGGGGCTTAGTTTTCCTCATATAAAATAAGCACTTAAAAATACAAAGTTTACCCCAAGCGACCTCTCTTGAGATGGTTTACATAGCCGAGTGCCATTTTCCTCTAGCCTTCTGACAGTTGCCGTGCAGCATGTGAATTTTCCAGGCCGTGTTAATCCGAATGATCTGAACGAGTTTGGCTTTTTTTCTTTTACGAGAGCCGACGGTGCGCGGGTGTCGCGTCCATCCCGACTGGGACGGGGCTCGGCCCGACGTCCTAGCTGCTCCTCTCGGCAGTGCTTTGCCTACGGTGGCCCCCTGCCTGTGAGTAAAGCACAGTCTCCCTCGAGCTTGCAATAAAGATAAGATCTTAAAACCACTTCTGGCTCCCAGTGAAAAAAAAACATTAGAAGCAGAAGCCTGAAGAGGCTCTTATCTCCGCTAACACAGCCGCCTTGTCCTAAATGGAAGCTGTCTTTAACTGAGATGGATTGCTTAAACATTGCTGTGGTGTTACCTTGTGTGTTGTGTAGGATTTTTGTTAATAAAGCTCCGACCTGCCCTCGCAGGGTTTTAATTCTGCGGTTCATTCTCATAATGAGTCTTTCTCAATTGTTTCTGAGAGAGCATTTCCAAATACACTGGGTAGAAGTGATTTCACAGTCGCTCAGTGTAACGCTCGCTCAGTACGGGTTTTAATGTAGTTCCTCCAGATGCCGCCTCTGTTAATGTTGTGGTTAACAGTTACGCCATTGTTAGTTTGCCGTGTTAAAGGTAGATGGGTTTGAAATTTATAAAAATGGATTTCGTTTGTAAAACCAGCGTTGCTAACCACTGCTTACGTTTTGTACCGAGCTTATGCGTATAGGAGCGGTTTACCAAAGCGTAGAGATTTCGGGACAGAATGGAACTAACTCCGAAGAACTTTTTCCAAATGAATCATGTTTTTAAGGTCACTAAGCTTTTCTTACCAGGAGGAGAAAATTTAAAAATCACAGATGGGCTTTGGCGGTTCTGGCGTGAGAGCCTCCTGTCACCACCACCACCTGAAGCCGAGGGAGCGCATCTGCCGATAAAGTACAGTTTCACCTATGTTGCTCTTGCACCCCTGAATACGGCGGAGGAATTCCCAGAGAGTAATGTTTGACAGTCCTGCATTTAGATTTCCAAACTGTTATGACCGATTAGTCACTTAATTAACTTGGTGGAATAGAGGCTGAAGTAGATTTCTGAGCATCTGTGTCCCTAGAAGTACTGATGCGTCTCCACAGGCTTAAAGGAATAGAGGGTTGGTCTCTTAAATGCAGAAAAAGTGCTTTATTTCCCTGTTGCTCAACTCATTCGGAGAGCTTCCCTAAGACTGAGCAGACCAGACGTGGGAGCTGACCTACTCAGCAAAGTGGATTTCAAAACTTTACTCAAGAATTGCTTTTGATGTGAGCCTCTTTATTTATGGTTTTCGACAGGCTTCAACTGCTTTGGCTGCACACGTTTTGCCTAACAGGGCATCGAGACTATCGTATGTAATTAGAGACAACTGGTAACGAGAAGTTTAAGTTATCTAAGGGAAAACTGTGTGTTAACCAGCTGCTTACCTAAGCCTTATACAGTCAGCACTGTATAAATAAAAGTGATTTAAAATTCAAAATTGTATTAATTGTATGTATCTTTTTGGATATATACAGTCTTCAGGTTTAGAGAGATAATTTGTAAATACGTTGACAACACTGAGGAGCAGCAGCTCTGATCTATACAGTTGCCAAACTTCAGCAGAACGTTCTAAACTTTTAACCTTGCAATTTCGTACAGCCAGATTTCACGACGGAGGCCTAAAAACACCTACTTTAGGAAATGAAAGGCTGCTGAGGGTTTTTTTTCTCTTTAGTATAGTCACTTACTGAATGTTTCTCTGTGTAAAATGAGTATTAGATACATTAGCAATATATTAATATTATTCAAAGCGAGGATGTTGTATATTCTGAGGCAGCTGAACAACAGAACTCCCTTACTTTCAAGATGCAGTGCTCGTGTTTATGTAGCAAACACCGTTACTCCAAGCTGATGCAGTGCTTTAGTACTAACTTCTGTATTCTAAAAAGTTCACAGCTTTTGTTTTTTGTTTTTTCTTTTTTTTTTTTTAAATTTTACCTTATGCAAATTGTACAATACTGTACATTAGCGGTAGCTTTGGTACTGACCTTGTGTTCACAAGTCAGTAGACAATACTTCATGATGTTAGATGGCATTTACTTTATTCGTATTTATCCAAACATTCTATTCAGTAAAACAGGCTCATTTCATTTCAAATTGTGTAGTTTTAGAAATTTTAGGACTACAGCGTCGCCGCAGTCCTCGCAATGGCGTCTGTGACCATCCCTCCCCCGTGAGACAGGATCACTGTGCCCAGACCGCTAGCGCTGGACGTCGCAACGGAAGAAGTGGCGTACATTTCAGGCGAAATAAAATGGCGTCTCCTGCCGCCCCCGAGACTACCGAGCCCCTAGACAGAGCTGTGTCCGCAGCTAGCCAGGCTGGGGCCTCCACCGGGGATCCCCGTAACCGCACCAGGAGCTAGGCGAAGGCTACAGCCCCCCGCCGATCAGCAGAGAATCAGAGTGATGGACTAAATGGTAGCCTGTGATCAGAATGAAAAGCTAAATGGTAGCGTCTTTAAAACGTGCTACGTGAGTTAAACTGTTAGCTTGTAATACCACTGGGAAGAGCCCGAATTCTTTTAGGTACTGGATCAGATGACTAATCTCCAGCTACATTTTTTCATATCGGACCATACGAAAGATGCTCTGCGGCAGCGACTCGATGCATCGGTTTTCTGCCGTGTGGTGCGCTCACCTAATGAACAGACGTCACCAATGGAGCTACTCGGGCCTCAGCAACAAAAAACTTCCATGACCACGTACGGCAAGAGGGAGCGCTCGGATGTGCGCAAGCCTCTTCAACCAAAAGGCGTCTCCCCCATTTTTTTGGAGAGGTGCCCAGGCCGGAGAGCAGGACTGAGGCTGGCATGCTGGAAGCACTGCCTCCCCGATGCTGTAGCGCATTCTGCCACTCTGCTCGAGCGTACGTGGGGATACTTCTGGCTACGGTGCCTGGCAAGCCCTTTCCAGATGTAGGATGTATTATTAAGGCAGTGGAGGATCCGACCCTAGATCGTTTAGGTTGCGTAAGCACTATGTACATTACTTAATCTTGCCATCCAACCGCTGTACGTATCGCGGCAGAACCTGGCACAACTCAGCATGACTGGGAAGTTACAGATGTCTCGAACGGGATTAAAAACTTCTCAGAAGGCTTCCAGCAGGGAGCGTAGGTAGGTACTGCACGCGTATGTGGAAGACTGCACAAAGCCTGTCACCTCCATTAGTCCTTCATCTTTAAACCTAAAGTAGCTGTTTAAAGTAATAAAAACAAAAGTCAACAACCTTACCAGAGATCATTGGCATGACTGTCTTTGGCCAGGAAAGAGCTACTACAAAGGTGGGAGTGTCGCAGGGAAACCTGAAGGTGCTAATACAACTGTTGTTGCAACTGCAGACACTGGAAGGTTGAAATAGGGCTGACTGAGTAACGGACTGGATGGGCCTGTGAGTGACAGAGTAAATGAATCCTGGCATAAATATCCAGGCACGTCTGCAAAGCAGTTCTGTATCGCATTGCACTACGTGTTTTCCTAAATCCTGTGAGCATGGCTTACTTCCAGAGCGAGCCACCCTCCCACTGCTTCCTCACGGCTGCTTCGGGACTCTCTGAATGCGTACGATCCCTGCCACCTCATTTTCCTGTCAGTCTCGAGCGGCTGAGCAACCAGCGAGCGAGCCGTGCTCAGGAGAAGGTCGGGCATCCCTCAGCAGCGCTCGCCAACCTCGAGAACGTGAGCTGCGGGAGGCTTAGTGGCTGCCGTGAGCTCTTCGCTCAAGTGGCGTTAGTCTATAATGTTGGGGTTTGGGTTTTTTTGGAGCTGACTGTTTCTCAAACGCCTGTGAAGGATTAGTAGTGATGGCTCTGCCATACAAGCATCTCGCTGCTTTAGCGTTCTGTAGGCTGCTGGGTCTAATTCTTCTTTTCCCTGGGCAGCTGTTTTGACAAACATCCAGGCAGTGTCCTACAAAGAAAAGCCAGCACAACGGAAACATCATCTGTGAAGGAGAAAGGAAAGGCAAATGCTACGTGCACCACGAGCTCTGCCCGCAGCAGAGTTTCGATACTGCTGCTGTAGCATTATGAGTACATGATTAAGCACTCCCATGAAAGTATCGGACAAGGTTTTCATTTCACAGCGTTCTGACCTCAAATACCTTTTCAGGATAAAATAACCGAAGCGCTCTGCAATTATTAATGTTTCCTGTTAGCTGCTCAATTTAACTGCAAAGTTGCATTTCAAATTCACTGAATGCACCGTTGAAGAGATTTAAAAAGGCTGAAACCTTCCACCCTGCAGGGAGGGACGGGTGCAGGCTGGGTGCCTGCTGCTTTCAGAGAACGCCAGACGCTTTCCTACTTCTGCGTGTCACTTGTCTACTCCTCGGAGTCAAGGGGCTCTACCCGGCGTCTGGGATGAGAAGAGGCTGCTAAAGGGCATGCCTGCAATTTGAATAGCACTGCTAATAGCAACAGATCCAGTTAAGAGTTGTGATTATCTCCAAAGAAACTAAAAGAGGGAAGTTTGTTGGGGAAGAGGTAGCCTAGGAACAAAAATGAAAAGACTAAGGTGGGGATTCCTCCTGGAGCGGAGAGGAGAGTTTGTGCTCTTTCGTTTTTGTCTCGAGAGCCGTCACACCCGCTTAGCACAACCATAGCACATCACCGTACTTCAGCCACTTGCCCAAAAATCCTGTAGGTGGGCGATGAGAAACGGGTAGCTTTTTAACAGAGTAATAGTGTATCTTTACCCAAGAACAGACAAAGTCAGCTAATGCATTATATCCCTGATTCACCTCAGGCCCCAAGTACCGACAACCTCCATCACCTCAAAGACAAGAGACCTCAGCAGATCGTCCAGGACCACCTTTTGCGGGGAAGAGATCCCACGGATCGTAACAGGACACGATACGGGTAAGCAAGCCATCCAAAATACTAACCTCCGACTGGGGCCCTGGCTCTGTTCCTCTAACAGAGGCCCTGTCACTCGGCTACTGCTGCCTCTCGACCACGAAGCAGCCAGCGAAGTTACCAGACGTAGAGCGAACTCGGACTGTCGTCGTTTAAACTTACAGTGGTCACAGATTCCAAAATACAATTAAATACTGAAAGTTAGATCTAAACCTAGTTTTATCTTTCTTCTCTAGAGACAAGCTTTCGTCTCTACAGTGCAATGACGCTGCCTGGCATTTATACATTATACCAAAAAACAGTTCTAAAGTGGTCTTCCCCTGGATTAACACCACAAATTAATCTGCAGTGGTACAAGGAGGTCTTTAATAGGCTTGACTTCCATCTAGGTAGCTCTCAGGAATGCCCTCTTTTGATTAGTTTTCCAAACAGTCACTAATAAAATTAATTCTATCTTTACCTTAATTTTGTCTTGCATTACTTTCTTTACACGCCTGTGAAAAGTCCGTGCCAAAAAACTAACGTAAGGGTGAGTCTCGCTGCGTGACAGACATTCTTCTATCACAACAGAGCTATTTTTTGATACAGAAGGCGTCAGACCTCAGAGTATTTTGCTGGAGTTTAACATCAGTTGGTTTGAATACAGTATGGCATAGAAGAGCTGTTACTCGAGTCATGAATAAACATGTGGCGTCAGGTAATCCAGTAACTATACCTAATCACATGCTTGATTTATTTAAGGGCGGGAGGGGGTTAAACAAAGCGAGAGAGCCAGTTCTGTGGTAGCAGGCTAACAGTTGGCTCCTCTTCCTCCTCCGTATCAATAACCGGCCAATAATTGCAAACCTTTTCCTATACAACCTTATCGCTGCAGATTAAAGAAAAGAAAAGAGATGAGACACACAGGAGCATCATTCTGAAGAGGCACACCTACGAGTGAAAAGCGGCGTCACTCCTATCGCTCGCTGTTAAGGGCAGCACTGCCCTGACCCTGCTGTGCACCTGAGTGAGCCTCTGACTATTAGAAACGAGAGGTATGGAATCAAATGAAAAGTCTACACAGGATTTGTAAAGAATATTCTGAAATGGAAGATTACAGTTAGTTTCTAAGGAGCAGCAGGGTCACAGGGGACAGGTACATGTGAACAAACTTAATTCGTATAATCACGCAGAATGTATTTGTAGTATTGCTCCTTTTGTTAAGCAAAGAACAAAGACCAGAGGGATCTGCTCCTTTTGTGTAGAATCTTAACGGTATTTACTAGAGCTTTCTACTACGTTTAAAATGTAAGAGTTTGTTCAAAGTTCGGAGTGAGGCAGAGAACCACTGGTCATTACTGTTCTTCTGTTTTGCTGCTATTCCTGAACTTCACCACCATCACTGTGATGTTATCGGGGCAGCCTCTGTAGAAGGACTGTAGAACTATACTCTTTGCACCGAAGTGTGGTTCATCCAAGCGTTCCTTGATGAATCGGACAGCTTCCTCGTTGCTGAAAGCATCCCACAGACCATCCGACGCCAAGATCATGAACTCTGGCTGCAGTTTGTCCAGGTCAAAGGTAAGAATGTCGGGGTCAGGAATGACCACATTCAGGTTCTTCAGAGGGTAATCTCCTAACGAGCGGGACATGGCCAGGATCCCCTGAACGCGCCAGGAGCCATTAAAGCTGATAAAACCACCTGGAGAGAAACACCAACACTTTAAGCAGTTCTTTTTGAAATTAAAGCATTTCTCTGGCTTCCTGCCAGACCCACCCAAAACTTCATCCTGCAGTATCCCGAGGTATACGGAAGTTACATATCTCAAAAAGCAGGAGGTGCCTTAAATAAACCTCAGAGCGCCGCAGGGAAGAGCGGGGTTGTGGCCGCTGGTGCTGTTGAAACAGCTGAAGCAGAGACATCAGGAATGGCTCTGCTTTCCAACGAAGCAGCGTCATGCTCTCGACTCCCCCAGCGAGACCGAGAACTTACTGAACCCAGGTATTCCTATACGACACAACTTACTGTTCAGAAAGCCTTACGGCGATGTTAAGACAAAAAAACTGAAAGCAAATCTTTCTATCCTTGTGTCAGTAAACCTCTCCTTTTTCCGTGTGGTTCACATTTGCCCCGTTTCAGATCTATGATGGAAACAACACTGCCAAACACCCTGCAGTAGGACTCACGTCTCCCTTTTATGGCATAAAGCAGAGAAGCAAGTGCAAAAACATTTATAGGCTTCTCTATCAAACTGCCTTGAATGAGCTCTGTCCACAAGGACCAAAAAACTGTGAACAAACCAATCACGAAATTTTACTTCAAGTCAGAAAAATGCAATGTGGGATCTGACTGATTTTACCATCACCAGGATTAAGGCTACTTCCAGCTGAAAATACGTGTTTTGTTTAGGGGTCGCTTATGGCGAGGTAACGTTTTGCACTGACATCGAGGACTCTGACACAGCCAGCACTTGGCTGTTACGCAGTCTGATCGTGCCAGGGAGGGAACAGGAAACGGGGACAGTGTCCAAGAGTAAAATTAAGGCACCTTCAATTCCTGTGCGTGCACCTGTGTGCCGCTGTCTGCACTGTTTCACAGCAATATTCCCGTCACCTTAACGTGAATGAAAAGTCACTTGAGGACAAATAATTTGCAAACACGGAACATGAAAAGTGTGTGACAAAACTAGGTGAACTGTTGTCTTTTGTATCTGCAAGCTGTCTGCTGTGGTCTTCTTGCAAATGTCTTTGTTCTTTGTAGTTGTCAGCACGAGCATGGTTTCAGCTCTGCACTTCAGCCTGCGCGTTATTTGCCAGTCACCTAAACCTTACGATAGCATTTCCATTCCTGGTTGGCTGATCTAATCTGTAAATTCCTTCTGCTTTCAGGTGCGACTACATTTCATTTAATGATTCACTGTTGTTTAAAGCTTGAAACTTGATTTGTGTTAAAACCAGCAGAAACAAAACTTCTTAGCTGGGTGTTTTCATGAATACTTCTGTGGAGTCTCCATGATGAAGATGTTTCCTTCCGTAGTCAAAAAAAGGAAGGATACTGCGACTCCTCTGTAGGTGTGCGGTCAAACAAACCTCACCCTCCTCGGGTGAACGGTACACAGCCACCTACTCACCAGCACGGGGGCGGTTCGTAAGTCATTAGGACTATAGTAACTGGCGTGTAACCGTGTGTGCATACCGGCATGACAGGGGAAGCAAAATGCTATTCCGAGGAGGCGGTTTTACGTAGACATTTGACACACAGTTAGAGGGCAGCAATGCCCGCACCCGTTCCCGTACGTGTAGAGGAGATGGCCGATGCTGCTGACTCGCTGCAGCATGCTTACTCCAGTCTTCGCAGGTTGTGCTTACGCATACAAAGTGACTTTTCGGTGCCATACGGCACAAGTTGAATTCCTGTGGTTTGCTGAAGTGTCTGTTGGCACTTCTAATATTTTCTTTTATAAAGCCATCCGTACAGAATACCTAAGAATGCTCACGGAAGAGCAAACATTCTGCAGCGCTGGCTGTCACTGGAGAAGAAAAGGCATTAAAGAAATAGAAGCTTTTTGGCAAACCGCACACACATTTTGCATGTTAGCGAGAGCTGAGCTCAGAGGATTCTGTTCGAGGTGAAGGACTTAAATTTCCATCAGTGACAGTCACCTTGTGGCTCTGCAACCGAGTGTTGCTTCACGAGCCCAAACCAGGGTTGTTTCAAGGCCACTGTCTAAGACTGATACTATACACATTGCTCAAGCTCCTGATCAGAGGCGATTCCTTGCGTTTTCTGAGCAAACCTTGCGTCGCAGGACATGCGTTCCCCTATCCCACAGGAACGAGTGGAGAGTGGTGGGACCCCGACCCTGACCTCATTCAGCCGCGAGACGATCTTAACAGCAGCCCTTGTGAGCGCCCATCAGCCAGCCTCTCGTGAAAATCAACTCAGTCTTGACAAAAGCCCTGTGACCGGTGCCGTTAACTGCACAGCCAGGCTGCGGAGCAGGTAATGCCACAGGATGCGGCAGCCCAGCTCGGAATCGAGGGCCCTGCCCTGCTCTCTCAGCTCCTGTCTCTCCTTTCGGCATTTGGCCGCAGGCTTGGGTACCAGTGACCTCCCACTGCACTGCAGGAACTCCCACGAGAAACCTGAGCGTTGGCTTCTGGGGCTTCCGCGCGGGAGCTGCTCGAGTCACGTCGGACGGATAAATTGGGAATTTTTTTCGGGTTCTGCGTTGACTAACTGGTTGTACGCAGTTGCTGGGAGTGGGGAAAAGAGAGGGACTGAATTCATTCCCCATCCACCAACCGCTGACAGCAGCAAGCAGCCAGCCTCCTTAACATCCACCACGGCAGCAAAAAATGACGGATTAGTTCGGACTTGTCATCCCAATGTTAACGCCCCGCTGAAATGCACAGGGCAAGTCACGCTCTTCTTCGAGCTGCTGTTTCAGGCTGCCTCAAATTGATTTGTATCAGACTGAGGTTTGAAGGATACTTTCTCAACCGTGGATTTATGGATTTCACTTCTAAATGAAATGTAATCCTACTAACACAAATGTGCAGTCATTTTATAACGACCTACAGGGCACTGGACAGTGCAGCTTGACGATGTAAAGTTGGAAAACCGCAATGTAACGTAAGGATGTGGTTATTGTCGCTTTCTTCAGCTCGACCTGACAAAAAGGTATCTAGATGGTGGAAAAAAGTCAGGTACTTTTGTCACAGTAGCAGTGTAGGCTTGATAATTCTGCTTGGGCACTTTGCTTCGATTTTACGCTTACTGTATGTAAAGAAGGGATGTTCCCAAATGTAAACGTATCCGGCAGTAGTACAAACTGGATTGTTTGACTGTAACAGCACTACGAGGCCATATCAATCACGGTAACACAACGGGGCAATAGGTAACAGAGAGGTGAATTCATTAAGTCACTAGGCTGACAGAATTCTTCTGTTTAGCTGCCAATAGTTGTAATATTTACCCTTCTATTAAAATAATTTCTTCCAAAGTTGGAAATTCCTGCAAAAAGTCAGGTTCATTTTTCACATTGCTGTGTTATAAAGCCTCACTTCTAGGCAACAGAAATACCCAAATTATTTTTTTTCTGCTAAGTGAGGGCCTTCTCTAAGCGAACAACTGCACAGAGGTCCTGGACGTGGCTAAGAGGGAAGCGATTCTGCAGAAAAATCTCCAGATTTTATTGATACATCCCCCAGGTACGGAGTGGAAACACAGTGAGACCACGATTTTCCTATTCCTTCTTAGGACCTGTATGCTTTTTCTTCCCCTTTGGGGAACGTATGTGAGCTCGGCTCTCTGTCTAGCAGCAGCAAGGATCCCCACCGCTCTTACGCCTCCTGGGCGACAAGAGCAAAGCGAGAGGAAAGCGCGCGTGGCGCACGTACGGGCATTTATGCTGCTGGGAGCGTATTGGTAACCCGTAGGCTTTCAAAGTGTTTTACGCTCGGGGAAAAACTTGTTATTTCCACGTTACGGACGAAGACGTGGAGGCAGAGAGGCCACGCATCTCTGGAGGCAATGCTCATTGGCAGGTTTAACACAAACAAGAGGAACGGTTTTTTTCTTCATCGAATAATTTGCTGCTGCAGGCTGCTGTGGGAGCCAAACCAGAAATGGGTTCAAAAGAGGCTCTGACAAATTCATGGAGAATTGGCAATTACACTCGATGATCCAAATGTAAGTTCTAGCCCAGGAGGCTGCTAAACTGTCGAGTGATGAAAGCGAAACAGATTTATTGTGGAAAGGCTGCTGTTTCTTATATTCTTTCCCTATACTCCTGCTACAGTTCACATGTTTGTGCTCATGAGCAGTCACTACATGGGAACAAAAAATAGCTTGGATGAATTAGATTCATGCGCTGCTTGTTTTAGGAACTGAACCTCACTCAGCTGCAGACCCACAGAGGCTGCTGATACCGTTTGGTGTGAAGAAGCCTGTAACGCTGCCGCTCCTCCTTATTAATTTGCTCCCTGCAGAGATCACAAGGGAACTGGCCGGGACGGTCAACTGCCTGTTGAAGATGAAGGCTGCTCTTCTTACTCAGACACTGGCTTATTAAGGGATGGGTCAATCTGCTTCCACTCCCCTGTCTGCACCATGAAATCCCCCTGAAAAGTGCTGTATTAATAATGGAAGATGTTATCCGCCGATGCCTCAGTCTGGTACTTTTCAGCCTCTCTCAGGGGAGAAGTCTATATTATTGACAGAGTAGGGAAGAAAAAAGATGAACCTTCAATCCAAAGCAAAAACGTTACGACTCACCCGCTCTTTTAATCCTCTTCCTCTCTTTCAGTTGGTAGGGCTTGTGGTCGTGTGACAAGGGGATGGCATTCCCATCCTTGTCACACAAGACTCCTCGCGAATCACCAACGTTGGCCACCGTGAGTTCTTTATCTGACAACAGTGCGATCAAACAAGTTGTACCTGGAAAACAATAGAAGGGAATGGGAAGCAAAGCAAATATATGGAGGAGATATATATATAAAAAAATATTTATGTAGATAAATGATTGGCAGGAGAATGGCCTTCCTATTAATAATGGCAGAGAGGGACTGAGGTGGGAGGAGTGTATTCCAGTCTCCGTCTGAGAGCCGGCTTTTTCTAATGGCCAATAAAAGTAGTAAGAGAAAAACACAAATTAGCCCCAGAGCCCACTCACAGCTTCTGTGAAGTGAAACTACGGCACTGGACCGTGCTTGGGTAAAACGGAGCGCTCTCCCCTCATCCCCTCAAGAACTGGGGTCAGTCTTTTTATCGAAAAGAGGAAAAGATTGGACTTTTTTAATTACGTCAACCTTCAAATACACAGAAAATGCAATTAGCCATTGACCACCATATCCAACAGACATAGTATCTGTTGGCTAAGGCGGCAGGAACGTATTTTGTTATGGGCTGTTTTTCAAGTGAGAACACTATAGTTTTTATTTTCCTCATTTAAGTGGAATGAATAGCGAGCAAAGCAGAGCCCATGAAGACCATGCCTTTTCGGTATTTTCCCCTTGTAGCTACTGCAAGCTGTATTCGTAAAAACTCCAGCTATTACAAATATTCCTTGCACGGGCTTTGGACCAGACATCACAATTTCAGTCATAATTTAGAACAGGGAGATGGCAAGTAAGTTTCTAGATATACACTAACACACATTAAAAGGGAACGTGGCGATCCATTTAGATTACATGGTGCTGCTAAAATTTTAATGAAAGGTACTCTAGTATCCTTCAACAGTAGATGAAATTAATGGCTGCTTTCTCTTCCTTTTAGGTAGACCGGCGAAGCACATGCTTTTCACCTTTGTTGTTCATTTACATCTGATTCTTCATTTTTGAAAAGGTGCATCCGCAGCTGGGGTGCTCGGGAAGAAGCCCTCGGGGCCAGCACGCCTGGCGAAGGGCCCCAGCGATGAACCTCACCCAACAGCAGCGTTACGAGGCAACGCATCTCCGCTCGCATGCCCGTTTGCATCAGACGAAGACGCCGTTTTAATGAAAATACCGGCGACGGAACGTTCCAGCACTGCCTAGCGTCAGTGGCATCCTGGCCTCTGGTTTCGTTCCAGGCGAGCTATATTAGGGTTTAAGTCTATGCTCTGTGGTCTTAAAGTGAAATTCTCATAGCTGCCCTTTGTTGCGTCGCTGTCCAAACCCCGAATTAAAAACTTATGTTTTGCTGTTCCCATGTCAGTAGTTGAATATCCCATGACTGGTATAAATAAAATAGCCCGCAAACAAGTTGTGTTTAGATGCACTGTGTTCTGAAGATTTATTTTTAACTTAATGGTCTGTCTTGCACAGCTCTAAACTAGAGCTATTTTTTCACAAGACAGGCATATATATTTATATATATATAGGTTATTTTTTGCAGATAACTGACACATTGCAGACCTAAACGGATATCGTTTGTTGCTAAAACCCCCTGCTAACGGCGCACCGTAATGGCTCGCCTAACGACAGGACATGCAGAGGAACCTGTCCACCAGGATCAGCCGAGGAACCCAGCAAACTGAGCTGCCTGCTCAAGAAACACCTCCTCCGCAGACTGAACGAGACTGCACCCGTGGGCGCGAAGACGGCTGTGCTGGGTGCCCGCCCTCTTCGGATGCAATTGTCCGGCCTCAGTACCCCGGGGAACAGCCCCGCTCTAGCGCCAGGGGACTTGGTAGTTAAAATACCAGTAGCCAAAACACAAAGACAACAAAATAATGATGAGGGTGCGGAGTCCTGTAGTGGGGTGCAGCTGGTCATTTAAGCAGAACAAAACGGGATTTTAGCATTTGAGGTCACCTCGTTCTCTGCCTGAACAAAAGACGGTAACTCTGCAAATGCATAAAGCTCTGCTTCAGTAAGAAAATTACAGCAATAAACGGCACCCTCCCGTGCTTTTATTTATGACACTTTCCTTAACAAACGTTCAAGCAGCATCACGCCGACAATCTGCAAGAGACTAGAGGGCTGGTACCTGCTGAGGCTGGTCTGACATGTCGTCTAAACTTCGGAGAGAAAAAGAACATCTGCCTTTGCAATCTGGGTTGAAAACAAAACCTGTGAGGTGTAAAACAGGGGGCAAAAGTGAAAGCCCTGTTGGATGGGAATAGAGAGCCAAAACCCAACTCCGGACGGATCCCGGCGTGCTGCAGGAGAGAGACCCACGCGCGAGGCTGCAAGGCTCCGTGATCCACCGCCCAGCTGATGCTTCTTCCTGAAGACCAGAGCTCCTGCCTTACCTCTCGCTGCCGTCTTGGCCTGACATTTGCATTTGTACGTTCATCGACTCTCCTGTGTGCGAGACCACCCTACTGCTCCGCAGACTGCCTGCCCCCTTCCCGTGACTCCAGCCCAGCGTGTATTTTTTCCTACGGGCAGTAGTAAAAATCATACATTTCCTAGGAAAGAAGATACTGCAAATAACATCCTAGAGCTCTGGTGTTTGGAAAGTAAAGTGCTTCACAAATATAGTCATTATTGCCACAATTTCTATAAAAATGATAACTCTGAACACAGTCCTCTTGGTTATATGATCTGCGTGAACGAAAGAGAACGAGCGTCTGAAACAGAAGATAATTTCCAAAGTGATTTAGGAAGGATCAGTTGTTTCACGGTCCCTGACTGATGGCTGGGCTACCGTTAAGTCCCCGACCTCACGCTACTGCCTGCCATTACATGCGAAAGCAAACTTATTTTACTTTGTTTTCTTTTCCATCTATTTTTATTTCAGTCATTTAACCTTGTGTAGAGTTAGAAAACATCGTGCTCTTGTCAGCCGCCTCAGATTTAATGCAGCTGCACAACGGAAAATTCCCAACATAAAGGGTCCAAAATTGAGAACACATGTTATATTAGTCCCTCGATGCAGCTGCCTGAATAATACCCCTGCTGAGCAGTTTACAAAGAAAATCACCAGAAAATTTAAACCCTGTACTATGCTGGCTGCAGAGATAGGCCTTTTTTTTTTTTCTTAAGTCAGGTAAGATTATTGGTGGTGTATTTTAGTATCGGACAAGGCACCTTGAAAAAGTTCAGGCTGCACCAGCTCTACCAGTTTTTCAAAAACCGCTTTATCAGAAGGAGGAAAAGTCACTGGAGTGCAACCAAGACCTGATTAATACATTAAAAGGCACCAGAGAGCCCAGGCATGATCCGGCTCACCCTGCAGCCACTGGAGACCTCGTGCTTCACACGTGGCGTTGAAAAATCCTGCTGAGGCCTGGCTCCACATCCCCGCTGGCGAGGCAGCTCGGGATGAGGAGCAGAGCAGTTGGGCTCCGGATGGCCCAAGTTGTTTGGAATTCCCCCAGTGCCCTCGTTTCATCCTAATCTGTTAGTAAAAGTGCAGTTAATCTCACCAGGTGCTCACCACGTTGCTTCTTTCCTCCCTCTTTACCGAGTTTTAATTCCGTTTTCCAAGTCTCTCTTGCCCCACAGGTTTCAGGCCATCAGGACACGTAACGTCTTCCCTTCCTCTTCCCCCTCATCGCTCTCGTCAACCCTGAACTTTTGCCCGTCCCTCCTTCGTGAGAAACCGCACCTCCACCTGCCCTTATCTCAGGCTTTTAAATGGCAAAGTCCCCGGCCAAGGCTCTCCCTCCTGAGCGACTGTCCTTCCCGCACGTAACTTCTCACCGCTTCTCCCAGTTCCCCCCCACCTCTTCCGTGGCTCTTTGCAGTCTCCTTCTCCGACAAAACTGAGAAATGAGACTTCCCCCTCCCATATTTTAACTGTCGCTTCCCCTTTTGCACAACACGTGCCGAGGCTGCTCACGTGCTGCCTCCCATCGACGCGTCTTCCTACTCTAGTGACTTGATTTTAACATTTTTCATTCATTATCGCCTCATCCCGGTGCGTCTCTGGCTCTTCTTTTGCAGTGCATCTTTGCAATGCCCCTCTCTCAAAAAATACCATCAGCCTTGACGATTTCTATGGCTATCGCTGCTTTCCTGTCTCACCTGTGAGCTCACTGAAGATGCCCTTTGCAGTCGCTGCCGGGGCTCTCTTTCCCTCCAGCTCCACACTACGCCTCCTCCAACGCAGCCTCTGCCCCAGGCTCGCCATCGAAACGGCCTCTGCGAGCCCGTAACAGCGTTTTCCAGCCGCCGCGCAGACAGCGAGCTTGTCTCATCCCTCCTACCTGCCTCCAGCACAGCCAGCTCAGCACGTCGTCTTGGCTGACGAGACACTCTTCTCTCCTAGCTGTCCCCCTTGGCTTCCCGAATCACGAGCATCTCGGAAGACCCCTTCATCCCTCTCCTCCCTCAGGTCCAGTCTCTGACCAGCCCCCAGTCCCCTCTGTAGGCTGGCTTCTGCAGAGCCCTATCTGCAAGCGTGTACATCAGCAGTGTTTCCATACAGACCTCTGCCCCTGCTTCTCCATCCCAGAGGGCTCTCTTCTCTCAACTAAAGGGTCAGCCTGGTTGTATTGCAGATATTTATCCCAACGCTTTCACTGCCCATCTCCTGCAGCCTGGTTTGGATGGGGTGGCCAGTGCCATAGGCTCTCTCCCGTGAGTTTCCCGGGTGTCATTTCCCACTCCAGCATCCCACGATGCTGCCTGCAAACCTCGAGTTGGTGAGGCGGCCTGAAAAAAGCACTATCGGGCACCTCGTGGTGCCACCACGGCAGAAGGAGCAGATCGCTTCGCTGCCTCGTCTCAGCTTTCCACCGTGTCCGATGTGGAGTTTCACTCAGCTTCTCTCTGTAGGGAACGGCAGAATGATGACCTCAAAACCAGAGACCATCATCATTACCTTTGGAGAGACCAGCGCTGTCCTCTTTGCGTTTAGCCTAAAAGCATTAAACCCCAGAGGGTTAAAAGCTACATTAATTCCCGCACAGGCAGGGCTTGTGACAGCTCATCTGTATTAAACAGAAGTCTGCACAATAGGAAATTAGTCTCATCTCATCTCTGGAAACAATGCAAAGTGACAAGAGAAAGAAAAAACCCAAAAGGAATCAATATTAATTTTTATAGAGAGAGGGAGAGAGACATGCAAAGAGACCAGAAAACGACAAGGCAGCGACTGGAAGCGTACAAAACTTCACGGGCGAAGGATGCGCAGCCTTTGAGATGGTCTGCGGAAGGAGGAGGAGGGCTGCACCAGCTGGGACCACGGTGAAGCTGCAGGGAAAAAAGATCCCCAGTAACCTTAATTAGAAAGGGAATATCCCGGGTGCCTGGACCTGCACCACGCTCGGATGGACGCCGCTTTCGCAGTCGGTGTTTTGTAGGGTCAAACATAGGGCGGGGGAAAAATTCTGTGTAAACAGCGTGAGCCCTGCACTGGCGCTATCTTTGAAAACAGCAGCAGGTCTGAGGCAGCCACATCCCTTATCTGAGCATTGAACTGGCACCGGAATAACAGCTCCGGCCACGCCTGCCGTATCTGTGACTCCAAGCACAGGAGGTACATTAAATCAACGTTAAATCAACACACACAACTGCTTTTTGGTAAGTCTGGATCCCCTTTCACAAACCGGTGGCGTACAACAGCACTCCTGTGGTGCCTGACCGCCAGAGGGTCGAGGTCTACCATACCCTTTGAGCAGAAACACATTCAGAACGACCACAGGTCAAGAAATTTGGTGCTTAATTGGCTGGACTGATTAAAAAACAAACAAAAAGCAACTCAAAAAAACCCTTCCCATCTTCTTTCAGCAGTGCTCAGGCTCGAATTCACATAATAAGTAAGCAAGACCTAGCATTTTTGAGCTTCAGTAATCTCCAGAAGGAAACAGAGTTACTCAGAACGGTGCAAAAAGTGGGATAAACAAAACCATAGATTTATATCTACTCTCCACTAGCAACTCACACCGCATGAAACTTCGTTCTCATTTATAGACCATGCATTTCCGCTTGCCTTACAGGAACTTGAAATCCTAAACAATAAGACTCCAGTAGTTTTCAGGGCAGATATGTGCTGTTTTATCGTGAATGTAACTGTCCTCTGTTCCCATCTGCCTCAGCTCCTCCCATCGAGACCAGCCGTGTGTCTCCTGAATTTCTATTTTACATGCTCTGCACATACCCCCCAGGCAATGCAAATAAAACTTTGATTATAGCCTGCGGAACAGGCAAGACTGAGAAAAACACTGTAAGTAAGTATATGAGGGAGGGTAAGGGAGTTCTTGCTTCCCAGTCACCAGGAATACGGATAAAGAGTGGTGTGAGACCATCAAGATCGTGAAACACCGCCTCCGCGTGCCCTCCAAGTGACCGACCAATTCTAATCCAAAGCCATAAAAATAAATCTAATTATCCACTGCTTATCTGTAAGATAAGCAACAATAAAACCAAGCGGCAGACATTCACGTTTCGTTCGTGCTACGGCAGTGAGAGGAAACGTGGGAACTGCCGAAGCCCTTCCCTTGCTCTTGATGCTCCCCAAAGCACCATCTCTGCACGGGAAAGGAGGGACAGATCAGGCACTGAAAGCAACAGTTCTCCAAACAAAAATGATCCCAGCGACCTGTAATTTGGGTGGGATCATTGGCAAACCTTTTGCTGGGATGGACCTTTCGCTGGATCCCAGCCATCTACGTGCCTCCTCCTTGGCTGGTGTCTAATCCAAGGCGCCATTTCTCACGTGCGTTTTCGGCTTCTCTAATGACATCCAGCCTTCATCAAAGTTTTGTGAAAGGCCAAGCTAATTGTGCTCATTAGCACTTCTTCGTCCTTTACTCCTTTATAGGTTATTGACATGTTTAAATAGCTACACAATTTCTTGCAGCAGAAGCCACGCAGATTAGAGAAAACGCTATTACAATCCTCAAAATGCACAGTTTCGACAAATGACTGGGCTAACCGCCTGCGCATGAAGTAAGCTGCTGATCGCTCACGACACCTTTCAGAAATACCTGTGCGTTTTTAAAGTACCCACCTCCTTTCCCTCAAACCTCCTGCAAGGCGTCCGGGGCTGAACAGCCTACACAGCACACAGGCACTCGTCCCTGAGCGCCCTCACTGCTGGCGTCTCCTATGAATGAGCTGCGCCTGCCCTTTCTTTCAGCTAACAGCATTCTTCCGCAAAAGTCAGTTCTGTAAAGCGCGAACCTAAAAATATCCATTCTGAAAACTCAAGGTCTCATACTTCCTTAATCATTCCAACATAACGTTTTTTTTCCCCCTAAAATTAAAAGAACTCCTCCTTTTAAAATGGATTAAAAGAAACATCGGATTCTTAGAAATACACAGAAATTACATCAGATCTTTCTAAGATTGTAGCTTAATTTCCACCATGGACCGATTCCTACCTGGCTGTATGCCGGACTATATTAAGATTTTATATTTGAAACAGAACCATTATTGTATTTCCATTCAGACAGATCCTATTTTCCTGTCTAAACAATGAGTATGTATATACAGCTCCACCCTGTTTACCATGAATCGTATCATATTCATCATATTTGGAATATACTCACAGACTAACAGATTCACGGAGATGTTCCGACTCAGCTCTGTAAATAGTACCTAAAAGTGTTTTCCAGGTAGGAAGACAAGAGCTGGAAGGAAGTTTTGTGCATCAGGAAACAAAAGTTAATTACTGAAAAATGGAAACCCTTTTGGGCAGCCTCTCCATCTTCCAGCCTGCTCTGACATCGCCTCATCAATACCGCAGCGGAAACGGGGAGCGCTCCCACCTTCGCGCTATCCTCGCGCCGCGTGATTAATGTCTTGTCCTTATGAAAAATAATCTATTAAGAAAAATAGGGAATCTCCGTTTCAGTTCAGAAGTCGATTTCTTGGCGGCGCTCCCACATTGAGTTTCACCTGAACGTCCCACTCAGCCGGTTAGTACGCTAGAAGTAGAAATCTGTTGAAAGTGGTTTGGTTTTTTTCTGGTTAGAAGTTTCTGGTTAATTAAAGTGCAGAAAACCGCACGTGCAATTTCCTTTGCGGACGGGCTCGGGTGTTCTGCAGCAGTTAAACCTCCCGTGCAGCCTTGCAGCGATACGAGGAGGAAAAAAAAGCCTACGCTAAGGTCTGTACACGAGAAGAAATCTCTTGCTGACGCTTCCACGCGGAGCCTTCGATATCCGCGGGCTGAAACACAGTCTGCGTGGTCAGTGCCACACTAGCGTTCGCACACAAGCTGCAAAGTCTGAATTCTTCTGATGGTAAGAGCTCCTGAAGCACTGGAAACTAAAATCCTGCTACTGCTATCTCAAACCATCTTCCCCCAGTAGCTCTACCCGGCTGCTACGTAAGCCAAGCAACGAGAGCGAAGGGTCTAGCTCAGCGCGGGGTTTAGAGATGTCAGGGGAGCAGCCGAAGCGCGGCCCCCAGCACGAACAACGGCGAGCGCGCAGCGTTCCCTTGCTTGAAAAGCACAGGCCGTATAAACTGCAAAACAGAAGTTAAGTCCTGCTTTCAAACAGGAATTACGCCTAAGTTTGTTTTTTTTGCCCCCCAATCTGTTGTTGAACGTGTTTTCCCCCATGCCTAGACCTCTACAGCAGAACTAAAATTTCAGGGCAGTTTTGTGTAATTTATCCTTTGAACTGGAGGCATTCCTAGGAGATCCGAGTAACTCCGACCCAAGGTAGTAACTAGCTCGGTTTCGTTCCGCTCGGCAGCTGTGCTGAGCGACCTCAGAACAAAGCGGTGGGACTTCTGTCGGGCCAAATGGCTGGCGGGGAGGAGCCGGAGGGCAGCACGACCTTTCCAAGCCCAGCAAAATACCCTCCTCCGCTACCAAAAGCTGCTCACGTGAACCTAGGGTGTTCAGGAAGGAGCGGGACATTTTTCATTGGGCAAGATAAAGATACTGCCTCAAAATAACAGGACCTTAACTTTTCTAAGGAAGAACTGGATAAAAGTTTAAAAACAAAGAAAAGCTACTAAAAGCTTTACAGTGAGATGTGCCTAGGCTGCTTTGTTGACATTTGTCCCAGATTCTGTGATCTGTAAGACAGATCTTTGATGGATCCATTAGAAATCTTCTACAGCTCTCTATTTTGGAAACACATCGAATTTCAATGTAAAATACAGTCTGCAGAAATGACCACACACATTAAAAAAAAAAAAAAAAAAAAAGAGGGATTTCATCCTCTTAGCAATTTCAGACAAATAAACCCCTCCACAATCACAGCGCCAAAGATATTAAAGATGTTATGACACTACCTGGCTTTGAGCCAGTCGGTTTGGTACCGACCTGCCGCAGCATCCACCCCACATGTGCAGCCAAGCAGAAGTTCGCCGCTGGCGGCACAGGGCCAGCCGATGCTCGGTGATTTTAAGTGCCAGCAATAAGGTCAGCACTGCCGCTGCCCCACGTGCTGCCCCACGAGGCTGCGTAAGAGCATCTAGTTAGAGAATGTCATGCTAGATGCTCAACAGGCTTTTATTGGCGACGTTCAACTGTAACGAGGCCTGTAATCGCATGGAAAAAGTAGGAGCAAAATGAAAATCTCAGTTGGAAAAAAAAAAAAAACCACAACCTGCCAAAATCACAGAATCATAGAATTGTTAAGGTTGGAAAAGCCCTCTGAGATCATCCAGTCCAACTGTCAACCCAACACCTCCGTGCCTACTACACCATGTCCTGGAGTGTCGCATCCGCGCGTTGTTTGAACCCCTCCAGGGATGGCGACCCCACCACCTCCCCGGGCAGCCGGTTCCAATGTCTCACCACTCTTCCAGTAAAGAAATTTTCCTAATATCCAATCTAAACCTCCCCTGGTGCAACTTGAGGCCATTACCCCTCGTCCTATTGCTGGTTGCTCGGGCAAAGAGACCAACACCCTCCTCACTACACCCTCCTGTCAGGGGGTTGTAGAGAGCGATGAGGTCTCCCCTCAGCCTCCTCTAGTCCAGACTAAACAGCCCCAGTTCCCTCAGCCGCTCCTCATAAGGCTTGTTCTCCAATAATTAAAAGCATCCCGTTTGTGCTGAGTTCTCTGGCGTCTCTGGCTTTATCCCCATCCTGCCTAAAGGATCAAGGCTGCAAAATTTCATTTGAACCCCAGGAACTGACCTGCACTTTCCTGAGGTGCCTGAGCCGTAATACCAGACTTAAAGCAGCAACTATAAATCAGGTGTCGGCGGGTAGGCACTAAACCGAACTCCAGACATATAATTAGGAAATCCTTCACAAACAGCGTACCTAACGGCTAGCTCATAGATGCTGCGCGCATCTCCGCAGCGCTCAGCCGTAACGGGGCTGTTCGAAAATCCCCGTTGCGGCTGGCCATCGGATCCGACAGACGGTTTTCACTCCACCTGCACTATCCCTCGGCGCCTGGGGTTGGGTTTCGCGAAGGACTAACACCCATCGGTGGCAGGACCCTCTGTCAGGCCGCGGCTAATGTCACGGGGGACCACTGTAAATACCTGCCGCGCTCTCCAGCTGGCCCCGAGGCGCCCGCGTGCCGGATCGCCCGCCTGAACGCCTGAACAAATAAGGAACTGATTCGTGTACAGGCAGAGCCGTACAGCAAGGCGGTATTTAAGAGTTAGTTATTCAGTGCCCAAGGGGTATCGCCAAATTACAAACACAAACGTGTACCCCGTCCAAAGGGATGGTGATCTTACTTTGCATCTCCTGCGCTGGGAGAAGAGCGGGAGCAAGAGGAGAAGGAAAAAAGGGGTAACTCACCAGAATTACAGGCAATTAAAGAGGTTTGTGACTTTAATTAAAGATCCCCACTCTGTCCCCGTCCCCTCCGCTATCCAACACAGAAAATTCGCTGATGCGGGTTTTACTGAGGTATAAATCGAGGCTGGCTGGCCTGAGCGAGGGTGGCAGCTTAAAATCAAGCTGGTGACTTTTCCTCTCCTCAGGTTAAGCAAACTCTGGGGCTAACCATCTTCCAGCGCCTGGCCAAAAGTCACCTCGGACCGTACTTTTTTCCTTCTATATTTTCTGGTTGTATCTTCCAGTTCTCTCTATCAAACCCTACTTTGCCCATTTGCAAATGCAAAACCTCCACATCTGCCGAACGTCCATTTTTGAGGGGCAGAGCCGGCACCTCGGAAATCATCCTCCTGGCACGTGGCTGAGTGAAAACAGCACAGTTTGGGGCGAACTTTTGTATGAGATCAGGAAATTCAACTGGCAGACGGAGCCCAGGCGAACACCTTTCTAAGGATACACTCAAGCCGCTGGCAGACAGCGGCTGCAGCCCGTAATCCCAGAGCTGCCTGCAAAAGATGCACACGGAGGGAGGAAAAAGCACCGATACTGGCGAAACCTGGCAGCTGCCACTGTTGGAAAGCTATTCCAGCACGAGGAAGAGCCAGTTTTTGCTTGTTTATGGCCAACTTCTTTACCTTAGTGGGATGTTGCAGATTATGGATAGGGTTTTTGAGAAAGCTTCACCTGAGAACAGAAAAACCTCCTTTTGTTCCTGCTCCTTCTTCCTCCTACATCTCCCCATGTATAATTCAAACACTGGGAAATAATGGAAAAGGCTAACAGTGATTGATTGTTGGCATGCACTGCAGTTGTGCATGCAAAGCAGGGCTCAGGACGAGCCGAACGCTGCTGCAGACGGGGAGAGCGCAAGGACAGACGACACAAAGATGTGTGCAAGAGCGCAAGCGACCTCCAGAAACACGGCAGCGCCCTTCCATCATAAATGCCTGTGCACGTGCATGTTCTCGACGTTACTACAATGCGTTTTCTTCTGATTCTCCACTTAAAATGTTTTCAGAACTACTCAAATATTATCTTCTCATAGATGGTAGGGCAAAGCTAGGAGCAGGGAGACTGAAGAGAGTCATTTCAATACTGAAATTTTGCAGTTGTGGGTGTAATGAAGAGTTTGGCAAAGGCGTACCTGGTGATGATTTCGTCCCGCTCCACCCTGCTACAGCAATGCCGTTTATGCTCGTCTGGGTAACGATGCAGGAAAATTTAATAAGGATCTCCAAATGGTCTGTCAGGTTTGTAGGCAGAACAAACTTTGCTGCCTTCACTCGCAAGACCCTTCAGGCATTTATCTCTGCATCCACCAGCAGGTGACAAACCTCCGCCAAGATGGATAGCTTTCTTCCAGGGGCCTGGAACAGATGTTCTCGCTGCCTACACTGAATTTCCAGCAAGCTGCGTCTTCAAATGCTATCTTTGCCTGGTATCTTTTTAATAAATCATTAAAAAAGTCAGAGAAATCCATGCTCATGTCTGTCTACTCACGCAACACGTGTGTCTGAAATTGAGGAAGAACTCTACGGTACTGACAGCAACCATCTCAAGTGATGGCGCACATCAACTGAATCTAAAGGTCTTCAAATGAAACCTAACAAAAACTTAGGCAAAATAAACCTCAAATAGTGGCTTGAATTCCCCAGAGCTTACATGCTTTTTCAAGTCTTTCATTAGGCCAAGGGTACAAACAGAAAAGACGGCAATCAGGCGGTGATAATGCAGCATCCCTGAAAAAACCCTTTAAAAGCAGTCTCGCAATGCGGAGGAGCAACCTTTCCCCAAGGCAGGGGACATCAAACCACCCCCCCCGGGCACAAACCTGAACTGACTCTACCACAAGTTATGACTGAATTAAGTAACCACCTAAAAATACGTTTGTGCATTTAAGATGCTCTCCAGACTTAATCGATTAAGGAGGCAGAAAGGAAATGGTCAGTAGGCAATAATTAGTATTAAAACCATTAAATGGTTTAAGAAACATTTTCTTTTACACTTCTGAATCTCAGCACTCCGCAGGGCTGTGTTCGTTTCTTCTCCTTCTGCGGGAGTTTGGCAATAGTAGATTTTTTTAAATTGTTTTTTTTTAAATTGCTACAAATGTGTAAATACCAACGTGAAGACTACATGGTGTTTACACAGTAAGACTGAAAATAGTTACTTATGCTTCAGTAAGAACAGAACACTTCATGTGGTTAATAAAAAAAATCCTTAACTTACTGACACAGCCCTGTAGAGTCACCGTTGCACCTACACCACACAGAGGTTTCACCAAATACATACAAATATATCTTTTGGGTTTTACCAAAATAGATACATATATTTACCAAATAGTGTCTGTGTTGGTTCTGAAAAATCGATTGCTAAATTTAGATAGCTAAATACCTACTTCAAAAAATGGATGAGGATGTGAAGAGTATTTCACAGGCAAGTAGGCACCTGTCAAAGTGCTATTTCTGCTCCGAGCTTCTGCTGAAAGGCTGTAATTATATGAATAATAAAAATTTATTTTATTTTAATGGAGCAGAGGAATACAGCACGCTCGGGCTGGCTTAAATACAGGCCTGTTGTTTACAAACATTGCCAACAGTCTCGAAAGCAGGAAGACCACAAGGTAGGAAATTAGAGTCTCGCACGGTTTGCATGGAAGCTATGCCCTGAAATGAAATTGAAATGGTTTTACGTGCACACCCTTGGGCTGGCGTTCAGCTCCCAGCTACAGCCCTCTACCTGTATGCTACCTGTGAGCAAAAAACTCAATCACAGCCAACAGAAAAGAGCAGGCACGTTTAGGATATGACTCTTCGCGTACTAAAGCAGATGCTTAAAATAAACCCATGAATCACACTAGAAATGCTGCTTTCTTTCTACCGACTATTGAAAAGCTCTAGAAAAGTTCTCCAGAATTGGGCATCTATAATGCAGATACTGAAAGGGAAAAGAGACAAATTCTACCCTTGGCGACTGCCCCGTGAGTTCTGCTGTAGGTGCTGGTCCTCGGCAGAAAAACAGAGCACTGGTTTGCGGTGAGCAAGCTTAACGTGTAGCTTTAACGCGTGAAAGAAATGAAATACGTCAAAGAAAGCGTTGGGTCTAAGGCAGAGATTAAATAAATTCAGTAGTAATCATATGGCTATAAAGAGTAAAACTTCCTGCTGTATTATTTGGAAAAAGTACAATGCCGAGTTCTCACTGCAGCAACCGGAGACCCAGAGACGGGAGTTGTTCTACATCACGTTCTTGAGCTCAAATACCTAAAAATCATTTAAAAACCGAACCTGAGCTGGAGAGAAAGCCACCACCCGCGGTGGCCTGCAGGCCACTGGTTTTCTCCTTGTCGGTAGGAAGCCTCCGGCACAGCCATAAACGTTGCCCCGACACATTCCAGCGCGGCTCGTTACGCATCTGCTGCGCCGACGTGTTTGCCACACAGCAGAAAATAAATTTACTGGATCGCTGCACGCCTGGCCAGGGGCGCTCACCACAGCACACAGCAGCATCCCTGGAGATACTAGAAACTCATCATCCACTATGACCATCCTTTGCCTCTGCATGCTTTTTCATCAGAAAAAGACATCGTTTCTGGCTCTTCTCTTCCTCGCAGCTTCTTTACGGCTCGCCTGGTTTTGTTCTCGCATATTCTGTGCAACCCATTGCCTTTGCGACTGCTGTTTTTGTCGTGCTTAGTGCATGACTTTCTTCCTGCTCTTCAGATCTCTCCTAAAAACGTACATAAAGCTTTCCAACCATTTTTTGGGTTCAGGTCATTTCATATTTGGCAGTGTTACATGTTCTTGCAGGACCGTTATCACCGTATACGTGTGAGATTACGGATGTTTGCTCTTCCCAGTGCTGTCGGCAGAGCATGCCCATACCCTGCCTGACTGGTAATGGCTGTAGCTGAGACTGGAAGAGAAATATTCCCGAGGCTCCTTGTCAGGGCAAGGATTTAAACACCTGACGAGTCACCACTATTGAAAGTGTGTTCCTGTATTTCCCCAAAGACCGAGCCCTGTGTGAAAAGGACCAGTCAAACACATACCAAAAGCATGGTCCAAGCATGAGTGTGCATTGTAAGACAATGTATTTTTTTTTTATTACTTTAAAGAAGGTGGACATAACAAACCCAACAGATCTCTTCCTGCATTTTTAATGGGTTATTGCTGCGCACGAGCCACCTTGAGATAAACATCACAGCAAAGGTAACTTGCTTTATCTTCGCTGCGATGTAACAGAATGATGACTTTACCTGGTAAATCTCTTTGCAGTGGGAAAAAAGGATTTTCCCCAGCAAGGTATTTATTATCCCAAATTATAGGATATATTTCTGGTACAATTTTACTGCTTTCATTTTCTCATTTTCTCCCTGTGGTCGCTTTCTCTGGGGGAAAACACCGACCTGTGCTGCCCAAAAGGGAGCAGTGTAATTGCAAAAGGGGCAGCACCGGCCCCTCGATGATTAAAGTTAACCTTTTCCCAGCGCAACCACGCTAGCATGGACGTTTGCGTGAAGCAGACGGATTTGCTTCAGCCTCTTGGGCTGAAGTTTAATCTTGGATAGCTTTGCTTTTTTGTACTTTTGCCAGAAACAGCAAACGCTCACGGGTCTGGATCTACACTGGGTTGCGGTCCTGCAGTTGGAATGAAGGTCTGAGCCTTGGATTTACACTCGGAGCCGGTTTTCACAGCTGCAGCTACTAGAAAAACCAGACCCAGCCTTCTGCGAAGCACAGAAATACAGGCTGAATACAAGGAGTTGATTTAATTCCTTACCCGTTCATTACATACTAAATCATGCCGGGAGCGAGGAGTGGAGGCCGATGCATGGCCTGCTCCGAAGGACCGTGTGATGCCCAGGGAGAGCACAGCACCTGGGCATGGCTGGGGAAGGCAGAGCACAAACCCCCATCTCATCCAGAGACAAAGTGAAATATGTTGTGGTGCTAATGACGACATTTTATCTCAGCAGAAAATAGATTTTGTTGCTAAAAACGGAGTATTCGGGCAATCTGGGACGTGGACTTTATGCTCGTGCATAGAAACTCGCTTTTAGAAACACGATGGGACTGACAGCGAGCGTCTCAAGCGACGGTGCACGTCAGCTGTATCTCAAAGTTTTCCAATTAAATCTAACGCAAACTGCTCCCGAGCTTTTGGTTCCCCCTGGGAGGAGACGTGGAGGAGCAGCCACCCGCTTCCCTTGCAGGGGGGAAACACGGGGCACCCTGGCAAATATCAGCTAAGGAAACACGTTTGGGGCTGACATCGGGCTCTGCAGGCAGTGCCTAAACATCGATATCTGTCATGACTGCTTCACGGCAGGGCAAAATGAAATTCATCTTTTTTGTCGCACAATAATGAAACTCAATTTCTACAGGACTCTGGGGGAGAGGGGCCATCCATTAAAGAAAAACCTATTGACTACAGTGCAAAACCACCACCAGAATCTCCTAGCAGGCTTTAGCTACCTGGCATACCAGAGTCAAACGCCAAATGCCTTTAAATATCCTAAACCTGTATTGGTACAGAATAGCCACTGACCACCCCACATATTTAGAGATGCTCTAAGTGAAAGGACTAACATCAACATCCAGTAAAGCTTCCGCGGGAAAAAATATTCTTGCACAAAATTAACACAGCCTTAGCTAGTCAAGAATGCCACTTTTTAAACTAAGGGATTTAAAGATTACGAGAGGATTTGTACCCATCTGTCACTTTTGGCCTGCTTTCATTTTATAAAGCTTCCTTAGTCAAACTTCACTAAAAATCTTGTCAACATTTGACTATTTTTAGATGAACTCATTTTATTTGGTAGCTCTGATATATACTGATTTCCTAAAGGGAAAGATTTACAAAAAGAGGCATTAGGATGTCGAATCCATCGAAGCTGCACATTATTAATATCGCATGCTGCTAGAAAGGCCAAATTAACGTGCAAAATTGTACCAGAAGCCCAAGCTCTTTTAGTGCAGTCCTGTTTTATTCTGGCAAGTGGATGCAGCTGAATTCTACCCGCTTTGGGAGACACCCCTGGGGCGAGGGGAGCTAGCTGGGGGTGAGCACTCTGCGAACCCTCGGAAAACGGCCCTTCCAAGAGGGACGGGAAAGGTTTCCTGGATGGAAAAGGTTTGCTCCCTTGCTGTGGAAGTGCTCCCCGACACGCAGCACCCTGCTACACTCGGCCACTGACCCTCGTACCACGTACCATAAACGTTTAGCTTTTCTAGTTCCCCTGGCTGACACGTAGCAGAACTCCAACTGCTCACGATGACAGAAATTAGAGCCTTGACAGTGCTCTCTGGGATGGGCTTTGTTGATGCCTCACGTAGTCCCCTGCCAGACAAAGCTGTATTTTCCCCTTACATCACAAGCCCTTTTAGTTTCACCATTTTCATTTCTAAAGATTGCCGCCTTCATTGTGTATGAACCACCAGCAGCTTGATCTTCTCATTAAATTGACTTTGGTGTGGAAAAACACTAATAAAAGAAAAATGTCACCAACACAACTGCTCGAGCGCTGAATAGCTGGAGCGCTCAGGATCACAAACAGCTGCTGCAATTATATTTAACTGCCCATTTTCTGTGCTTTGCTCACAATCAGATCTTACTTCAAGAGCAGGTAGCACCATTTCTGCTTTTGTAGTGAACAAGTGACATGATTAGAATGACGAGCGGGCTCCGTCTCTGTGTTTTAATCTCTAGAGGTGTCTCCACCTGACTGGGAAGCTGAAATTCTGGCTTTTTATTTACAGCAAGCCTCACTCTCTCTCCGTTCTGAATGCGTGTATATGCTGGGACTTTTCTACACCAGTTATTTATGTAGCTTCTCATTTCCACATGACTGTTTTATTGCATGATATAAATCCCCAAATGTGTGGTTCAAGCAGTTTTAATCTTTATTTTCTCTGTACAAACATGCAGTTTTCAATAAAGGAAAATGCTTGCTTTTTCTTCTGACAGGAGTCAGTAATTTCCTTCACTGCATTTTTTCCTGCCTAACAAACTTCTATCAATCAAAATGACTGGAGAGATGAAATGACCAAAGCAGGGAAAAAGATCTACGTGATTCATTGGACTGGTAAATTCTGCATTAAAACACATCAACAGGAGCAACAGAAAGCAACAACCTTTGAAGCTTATTTATTTACGCATCATTAAAAACAGGCCACATGTGATTAAACAAATATCCTGTGTCCTCATTTTAACTCTGCTGTCCTTTGAGAACTCGTATGACTCCTTAAGTACGTGACATGTGCAGTCTGCGAATGGCACCGTACGGGGCTCAAGAGCATTCGAGACCACAGCAGTTTAAGAGAATCAGGCTTATTTATTGGGCGAGCACGTGAATGTAATTGATAAAGTAATAGAGCATTGTAATTACTTGAAGTTACTAAGGCTCTCAGCCCTGTAAGCACCCAGAACGTGCAGTCTGCAAATGGCATTCTAAGTTGCTCAGGCGCCTTCGAGATCAAAGTAGCTTAAGAGAATGGTTATTGCTAGTGCGTGGGAGTCTGAGTAGGAGTCTGAACAAAGTTGGTACGTAGTTCGAGCATTTTAAGTACTTCAGGGCACTGCAGCGTGAGCACAAAGCCAGAGGACAAAACAACACCCGCTTGTCAGTGCTTGGTTTTCCAGAGCTGGGCTAGTGACGAGAAACTCGGCATATGGTGATTTTAGCGCAGTGCCATCTAAGCAGGTCCAACCAAATCAGTGATCCACTCGGCACGGGTGTCTGGCAAACAACATCTAAATGGGATGGAAAACCCAGTTACGAGGTCTAGGCTTCTGCCTAAAACAGCTGGAAGGAAAACCTGGAGCTGAGCTCAGCACGGTTCCCCACGGTGCCCGGTACGGTCAGGGGAACAACAGAACAAGAAAGTGCCACCAGGGATTAAGAAAAGCCCCCAAATGAGGATGTACAAAGCAAAAACTTTCTTTTTGTACTACAAGGCTGCCCGAGGCTGGTTGGTGGGGCTGCGGATGAAAGGAGAGGGTGTGTTGCAGCTCTCAGCCACGAGTGGTTGAAGTGGAGAAACAGAGAGCAACGTCTTTCAGGTAAAACTGAGAAATGAAGGATGCCGAGAGAGGCGCAACTGGGAGCGCAGCGAGGCAGGCGGTGGAGCGGAAACACATGGCTTGTCTGTACGGACCTCCGTACGCACTGCCAGTCCACTCGCTGCTGTGGACACTAATTGAGCAGTAAAATAACGACCTGTTCTTTTTCTTTGATTTGTTCTTTGCAAGGTATCTAAACGCTGAGAAATTTGGTAAGATCGAGGGGAGCGGGCATATAGCAGATATCGGCGGCTATTTTGGAAGATCAGCGAAAAACATCAACAGCATCTTTTTTTTTCCTCTATAACTGTAAAGAAGCCCACACATCAGGACAACTCTGTGAAGGATCCAAAAGCTGGAAGACGTTTTTAACTACTTTGAAAGAACATGCTAGTAAAAAGCATTAGTTATAACAAAGAAAACCTCCAAATTATTAAGACGTAAATATGAAAACTGCCCCCCCCTGTAACTGCACTGTTAAAATGCCTCCGACACTCTACACATCGTTCGGTTTTGGCTATCCACGTGCATCGTGTCACACTTAAATACCAGATTCTGTGACTATCCGGTACACTCTTAGCTAAGTGAGCCCCCAAAAATAAGTTAGCAGTGAAGGAGAAGCCAGCAGAAACCAGGTCGCACAACTTGCAGAGACAAGAAAGAAGCACGGCTAGATCGATCAACGTCAGCGCGTTACAAAGGACAAAGCGATGTTAGAAAAATAACCGTCCTTCCAGCTAGTTAGTATTCAATCCCTGAAGTGGAAAATTTTCTATCTCAACTTGATTTTAGGAGAAAGAAATGTTTCACTGAGTCACCTCGTACCTTTGAGGACAAAGTTCAATTTGCCAGCAGAGCACTAGTCTTCAGGAGAAAGACTGGAAGTGAGCAATTTTTTTTCAGTAAAATGTAACATAGAAAGAAACACAAATATACCTGCTTCATCATAGGACACAGTCAATTTTTCCAGCATTTCTCGATCAATTGATAAAATCTGCTGTTCCAGGATGGTTTGGTAAGACAGCACACTGTTCTCCTTGTCCTTCTCATAGTCTTGAAGATGTTGTTTTAGGACTTCAGGCAGGCGGGACTTCACATACTCTGCTGCCGACTACGCAGAAAAGAGGCAAAGGTTTAATTAATACATTTTCTTTTGAAAAGCTTTACGCATATCCATAGCAATTTTTTTTTTTATAATTTAAAGCATTCTCGAATGTAACTCCTTGGAATAAAACACTCTTAATGCTACTAACTCCATGATGCAAAATCCGCGGTCATTTCTCTGACAAAATGACCCCTGCCTGCCCAAAAACTTCCAGGGAGTTGGGGATATAACGGACCAAATTCCCTGGAGCTGAGGCATAACCCGCTCTTCAGCAGGGAGCTTATGGCAGTCCAGAAAGAGTTACCCATGCTGGACTAGACACATACATACCACAATAGCTCAACTTCTTCATCGTTAATATATTTTATCACTATAACTATGAAATGTAATGTCTTTATTCTAAATTTTAAAATGCAAAGTGACAGAGTGGAATCACTTCACCTGCTATTGATACACAACCAGGCTTGAACAGGGAGATAGAAGCGAACATTTAACAGCATTAAAAAATGACATACATATATATATACACACACACATATCCACACACAGAAAATTATTTTTAATTTTTTTTTCTCTGACTGCTCAAGGCCATAAGGAAACACAAATTAACACAAGGTGGCATGGTTGTACCGATGTTATGGAGCCTTGTGCAAAAACGTAAATGGTAGTAAATAATAAGAGGTTCTGCCTCCGGAAAGGTGTTGGTCCCCCCAGGATCCCTGCTGCCCCGGAACAGCTCTCTCCCTCGGGGCTCGGGCTCCACACATAAACCACATTTCTGGTTTTTATGCATGAGCATCCATCTCCTGCGAGAACTACCCTCCCACTGTAATAGTCCATCCTTCTGGCAAGGGTTTTGGTTGGGTTTTTGGGTTTTTTTTTGCTTTCCATCTCTGATACAAACGTAACTGGAAAAGGAAGACATAGCAAAGGCTGCTGCCCAGCGCTCCAGCTTTCCTGCCAACCTCAAGATGAAGAGAAAAATAAATGATAACAAGGTTGTATTAGTTCAGGCCTGGAACTGACCAGAAGTTACCTCTACTCAGCAACAGGCTGTTCCTGGGTTTATATTTAGTTTTCCAAAGTCAATTGCCGATTAAATTGCAACCTTAAAATATCACTGAAGTTGCATTCAATTTTTCTGCAAGCTAAGCCATGTGAGAAGAATGAAATTATTCTAGGAAAAGTAAACGGACGCTCCACATGAGCACAGCATATTTCATGTTACATTTTAATAGTGGTTTTCTTCCAGGGGAAGGCCAAAAGATACACTGTATACTAATTATTTTAGTCCAAGTTCAGGCGTTTGAGTTTAATGTTTCCTTTGAGAAGAGGTTTTACTCTGCGGGGGGTATTTTTGTGCTCTCCCTAACACAGCAGATCTAAAGAGCGGAAAACAAAAGAAGAATTTATACATATTCATTTTCTGAAATAGGTCTTGTGTCAGCTGAGTGAATATTTGTACAGTGCTGGCTGTAAACACGTAAGGAAAATTATCTGTCTTCTCCCAAAGATCTTGCAGCCCAAGTAAAAGTCAAGAGACAGATGGGTACAAGCAGACGGGAAGACCATGGGGACCATCGGCCGTGGTCGGCATGACGTACAGCTGTCGCGAGTGCAGCCCAGTCGCCAAGTTTATCCATGGGCATCGAGGCCGAGGATTACACCGATTTCAAGGGTGATCTCACAGGTGGGGGCTTTTTTTCCCTCGGTGAGAAGCAAAACCCACCAGTCTTGCTTAGTCCGCCGCCTTTCACACTACGTCTAGATGTCGTTAAAGATTTAAACTGTAAAGCAATGATGGAACCGATACAAACTCCTCGCCTGTTCGAGCAAGAAAGGTGATCAGCCACATCTGAGTAATTACATCCCTAGCTGCACTGCAGCGATGAGACAGATAGCACTATATTTTATTCACTACAAAAGTAATTTTATCTTGGTTTTGAGAGGTCACTTCCAGTACCTGGAATATTAAAAAAGTGTGAGGGTGTGCGTGCGTGTGTTTATGCACGTGCTTGGTATTAAAGAAACCAAGAGGCTGCTGGGTGACCAAAATGAAAAGAAAGATTGGAAAAAGGAAGACGTTCACCATTACCACACTCTTCCATCTCACCTCAATTCTCATTGCACAGACCAGAGTACTCAACTTCTCAGTAGATCACAAACTACCCCTGCATCCCTTATAGATTTGGCATTGGAACCGGCTGCCCCGGGAGGTGGTGGAGTCCCCATCCCGGGAGGGGTTCAAACAACGTGTGGATGTGGCACTCCAGGACACGGTTTAGTAGGCATTGGTGGTTTGGGTTGACGGTTGGACTGGATGATCTCAGAGGGCTTTTCCAACCTTAATAATTCTATGATTCTATGATTTTGGTGCAGACCGCAGCCTGGAGACCCGCTTGCCGGGATGCTGCTCACGAGCACCATTAATCTATTTATTTGTGTCACAGGCAGAAGTTTGGGGAAAAAAAAAAAACATTTCACTACTTTGAGGCTTCAAAATAGCTTTATCCTCTTTTCCTCTGTATGGTCCCTCTTACTCCTGCAGGAAGGATTTACGAACTCAGCTGCTCCTGGAAAACGCCTGACCTCAGCCATTCGTCGCAGATACAACTAACGGTACAACATTTGCTGGTCAGTCTTCCTCACCACCACCCCTACGAGAAAGCAGGTTGGAGCCGTAGGCACTGCAACAGTGAGAAATGCAAAGAAACGGTGGTCCTGGTCGTGCAGGAACCCTCCCACAGGTCACTGCTTCAAAACAGCAATGTACAGAAATGCCTATGGCTGAACGGGCACCTCTCGGTCCCCATAACCTCCTGTCTTCGGGCAGGAATTTATCCGTTTCCTCTCTAAAATTGAAACTGCAGCATCCCCTGTGAATCTGTTTTCAGTCTGAAGCATCCTTCTCCAAATTAAATAAAGGATTGACTTTAATACCTTAATTGACTCTAGGGTATTTCATCCTACCACGGAAAACTAGTATTTCATATATACAGAATAAATTTTAAAACATCTGCATGCAATGAAATATACTTGCAGAGCTTATTCACAAAAAATCACATTTTCCTCTATTCACTAAAAAATTGCCCCTACATAAAAATCACATCAGGAAATGCTGAAATCCCTCAGCTGTGTGGTAACCTGAACCTCAAACGCAGCCAGCATCCTTCTGTAACTACCAAATTCACCCACATCTTTTAATAAGATAAACACATACCCAAAGTAAATTTTCTTTTTAGAAATTATGCTAACTGCCTGCTAAAATTTGGTCTGCTTTTCTGAAGCGTATCCTTCTGGGAGCTCCCTTGTATGGGGGGAAGTAAAGGTCTAAAATGGTTGATTAACGGCTTCTTTATGAAGCTACTTCAAAGTCAAGCGGGGCTTGACGAAGCAGTCTCCTTACGGAGTTATATTGGGTGATTTTCGGGAAGGCTTTCAACACACAGCAGAGGATTTGGCCTGTGGAAGACCACCACATCCATAAGGGAGAGTTGCAACCCTGCTCATTCTAATCACATTCTGCAGGCTGCTAACAGCTCAACGCATCCCACAGCCTGGCTTTACCAACCCGCTCGACCTCTAAAATTCAGGTTTTCACCAAAGCAAACACAGTGACCTTGCGTATTTCTGGCACCTGAAACACTCAAGCAGGTCTCATTAAATTGTGTTATCGTTGGATGAACACCGGGCAGTGGACAACCCTCTTGAAGCGGTGATGCCCTAGGAATCTGCTTGCTCTTCGCCCCACGGTGGGGTTCGGTAGGAGGAGCTGGATGGCAAAGCATCGGAGCCAGCTCCCAAATTACACAGCTTTCCACGCAAATGCTTGCACACGTAGAAGATGCACCGCCACGGGCATACGTGTAAACATGCAAGAATCAACCCGAGTACTCTATGGCAAATGCGTTAATTAAGACGGCAAGTGTTAAGCAGCTCCATGACCCCATGAATAACGAGGACTGGAAACAAGAGCTGTGGCGAGATCAGCACGCTGGCACATCAAGCATCTGAAGGATCTAATTAGCTGGAGCAGCCATTATTTATAAACACATATTTCCAATTCAAAAAATGGAAGATGGAGACTTTATTGCCTCAGACCCATACTCCGCACTGACTCCCGTGATTTACAGGGAGAGGAGGGAAACCACAAATTTATGATCTTAATATTCTTGAAACAATTGATTCTGCCTGCCCGGCTACTGCAAACATCCAGAGACTATGGGAAAATACAGGATCCATTTTAAAGTGTGGTGTTGCCGACGTAGCATGTGCACCACTGAAGCATTTACAAACCCATCAAGACTCCTCTATCGCATCTCGCTGCCTCTCTTTTTCATGTGTTTCCCTCCCCTTCAAAGACACGTGGGTCACTACAACAAGTTTCCCTCTTCTGAGATGATACACCATGAACTGCTGGGCAAGAACAGAGTTCAACCTTATGAAAAAGAGGAATTTCAACTTTGTTCACCTCCTGGTTTACCTCAGGGAAATATTTTTTTAACTAGGATGAAGTGAGTTTGACAAATAAAAGCCTGAGGTGGGTACAACAAATGAACATGGATGTAAGCCCTGTGGAAGATAGTGTTGGCCATGATAATCCCACGGGAAGGAAACATAATGAAGAGCAAAGTGGGATTGATCTGTGGACCCTGTTAGTCATTTCTGTAAGAGTCGCAGAGAATACACAGAAGGAGATGGAAGGAAATTAGTACAGTATCACAATTATAACGTAACTGGGCAGTAAGAGAGGCTCTGTAGATAATTCACAAGACTAGACTGTTAATACAGATGATAAACTTCCTGAGAAAGGTGGCTACGGAAATAAAGAAGTGCCCTGCACATCAAGAGAGCATTTGCTCTTCTAGGCCCAGTCTGTAAAAGGGAGACAGACCGGCTGACAGTCATCACGTAAAAAAGAGAAGCAGAGGGCACTCCCATAAAGCAGGTCCACCAGACACCAAATGAAAAATAAAGGAGAGAACTTGGGGTTTTTTAACCAGGTACTGGAATAAACAACCAAAGCGCAAGATGTAACGAAGTACTGCAACTACTCAGATACGTTATGGGAAATACATTTCAGAGCACAGGTTGTCCAGCAACCTTGGGGTGTGTTGGTGATAGCAGCAAAGACCACAGTTTGGGTGCGGGATGTTCCAGCATTGAGAAGCCCCCTCAGAAAAGGAAGGCACAAGACAACTTGCATGAAGGTGACGATTAATTCTTCAGAGAAAACAACATAGTAAAGACAAAGGATGTTAAAGGAAGGACACTTAAAGATCTCTGAGGCTTGACAGTACAAGAAGACCAACAGCTGCAAGTCAAAGGAGAAAAGAAGGTATGAGGAGCAAACATTTCCTTAGAGAAAGGATGTGAGTGAAAACTATCCCAATGCAGAAAAAAACCTAGGAATCAACCTGGCTAAGTCATAAGCTGCTCAGTGATCTCAAACTCAAGAAGGACACGTATATGCAGTCAGAATACCATGAGTATAAAAGAATAACAAACACTGAGAAACAAATGGAGACTGAAGAAAAAAATGACTTGGAGCTAGCAAAAGTAGCAAGAGAAGGTTCTACAAGTCCATTTGTAATAAGTGAAAAAACACTAGGCAAAATGTTGCTCTACTGCTCAGCAGAGTAGAAAAGCTATTGATAGATGATGCCATAAAAGATGAAGTATTTAATGTCTTTTTTTGCTACAGTACTCACTATCTTTACCTTGCTGCATTCAACTGGCAGCTAATATCAGAGGCAAATAACCAAAATCTCAAGACAGAATAGGGAAAGAACATGTTGGAAAGTGCTTATAAAGAATAGATATTTTCCGGCTGGCTGGGCCAGATGAAATTCATTCAGGTATACACGGGTAATGGGCTGAAACAATCTCTTTAACGACCTCTGTCTTTGAAAATTCAGAGAGGATGGCGAGATGCTATTTGGAAAGGGCAGGTGTTGGGGCTACTTTTAAAATAGTATAAAGGGAGAGAAACAGAATTACAGACTAGTCAGTTTAACTTTGATGCCTCAAAAATGGGATAAAAGATCAAATGATTTCTAGGCACGTGAAAGCACCGAGATTTGTAAGGCGCAGAGAGCAAAGCGGTTCTCAGGGTGTAAGGAGACCTGCTAATTCAGTTCCTATCAACTGCGGTCTAGGGAGCAAATGCTCCCTCGCTCCTTCCAGCAAACATGCCCATGCTTCCAAGCCTTAGTACCACTGATCACATCATCAGCACAGACAAATCTTTCATGCTATTCTCTTAAGCCTTAGGGGATCCCAGCGAAACAGCCTTCCATGTAAATTAGGATGCCGAATCCCATGCAGATTAAGCATTTCAGAGAATCTTCCAGGATTAAGATGCGTCTCCAGAGTCCCCTTGGACCCAACATGTGTGTTTGGTGCTCCCGGGGAGCGGGCGCGGCGTGCGGAAGCCTGTCACTGCCGCCATCCGACCTTCATTCGCGGCTCAATCATTTCAACGCTCACAGAAAAGATTTCAACTAGAGGTGCTATTTGAAATATAGAATGATCCCATTTGGAATTTCACATTCCGCATTTCAGACTAGTGCTCCTTAGCAAAAATACTTTTATATAGTTTCTGGACTCACATATTTAAAAAAAAAAAAACCACCCCAAAACCACCCACACAATTCATTATTCTAGGAACAGTGCACTTAACTTAATAGATATTTCCCAATACGATGGTAAAAACCATGGCATAATAAGGTTGTGGATGAGAAGTATATTCCAGAGAGTCTGTTAGTCATTTTTTTGCAGCAATACTATAAGGCTTTCCTGTTTATTTCAAAAAAGAACAGTACAAAATATATGTATTTACATATATATATGTATGTATAAAATCAGACTGCTAGGTTAAAGAAATCACATCTCAGATTAAATAAAAGACCTGAAAGTCAATCTTCCCCTGACCCACTTCATTCTGGTTAGAGATGTCCCTGCTTCCAGGGGTGAACGGGGACAACTTCATGAGCACATTCCCCCTGCCCAGCCACGCCATCTTCAAACGCGGTGCAGCGTATGGAGTATTTGTTCCCATCTCACTGTATTCGCAAATCAGTTGTAAAACTTTAAGAGTCGTTTCTCGGCATCCTGACGCTTTGTTGGGTGCTTACTATAGGAAGGAAGTGGTTAAAGAACGTTCTTTGGGTTCCTGCCTCCCTGAGAGCTAAACTTACTGCAGATAAACCACCTTCTCAACCTATTCACACTGCAAGGCAGGGAAGGCTGGTGTTGATTGAAGTAGATACAAAAATTCTGCCTCCAGGCCCACATGTGCCACTTCAACTGATTTCAGAGAAATATATGTACATCGGCCCTGACTCTCACGTCTCACGCTCAGCATTTAGGATCGGATGCCTTTCCTTCATCAGCATGAACCACGAGTAACTCCCACCGAAGTCAGTGGGATTTTGCTGAGGCAAACCTCTTGGAATAAGGACACGAAGCTATGAATAGTTATTCAAAAGGAAAACATATGATAGCAAAACATAATCTGCTCTCAAGAGGATAACACAAGATGTACAAATGACACCAAGACAAACATTTTGCCCTCTAAAGCAAG